>ML780301.1:608213-619032 GCA_009831015.1 Picea engelmannii
CAATAAATTCAAACTGTTATTTACATTCATTGACCTCTTCCTGCAGGTCCATTTACATCACATATTCATACTTATGAGTTTTTCCATAGTCCTTGGCCGGTTCAGTTATATTTACAATCTGGGGGAAACAGGGTGTTACAATTTCCTCCCAAAGTTAAGCCGAATCAAAGCAGGAGAATTCACCGTGACTCTGACCGGAGATAGGTCTTTTTATACTAATCCCTTAGCTACACACAAGATCTATGTTGAGGGTAATACGACAACCATTGCTGAAACAGTACCTATCAATATCTCCAGAACCCTTGGCATCATAGACAATGTTTTCATCGGAGCATACAGCTCCCCAGAGGAGATGCCAAGTATCGACCCACAAAGAGTCTATCATGAGCTAACTTTGTTGTTTTTCAATCTCACTTTGAGATCCGAAAGCAACATCCGGTGAGACTGCATTTATGCTTTTCGATCTCGTCCGGATTAACTGAGAAAAGTAACCATTATGGAGTCTTGTTTAAGCCCTTTTCAGACTCCTTAAATATGAAAAGATTGCCGAGTGACCTTGTTTCTTCACACTCGTTAAACTGGTCCAGAAGAACGTTCCTTAAACAGGTCTCCTTTTAAGCCATTTTCAGACCCTTTAAACATGAAAAGATTGCCGAGCGATCTTGTGGCCTTTCACGCTCGTTAAACTGAAATTTGAAGTCATGTCTGTCCGGCGGTAATTTACCCCTTTTTCGGTCCGGATAGTCAACTGTACGAACAAAGGTATACTCTATAGAACTTCCGTTCTTTAGAAGAGTACTCTCAGGTATGATTTTATCCCTTTTTCGGGCCTGAGGGACTAAACTTACGAAAAAGAAACCCCCACGGAGTCCATAGTTAAGCTCTTTTCAGACTCCCTAAAATTGAAAAGATCGTCGAGTGACCTTATTCTTTCACACTCGTTAAATTGGTCCAGAAGAATATTCCTGACGGATTCCATAGTTAATCTTTTTTCAGACTCCTTAAAAGTGAAAAAATAGCCGAGTGATCTTGTCCTTGTCACACTCGTTAAAATGGTTTTGAATTGACGTCTAATCGGTGCTAGTTTATCCCTTTTTCGAACCAACTAGACTATTATCGAAAAAGGTACCCCAACGGAGTCTCCTTTTATGCTTTTTCAGACTCTCTAACTATGAAAAACCACCGAGCTTACCTTCTTTGGGCTCGTTAAACTTACATTGAAGGACGTTAGCATTGTGTGTTCTATCAACCGTATTTGCATACCTTATCCACCAGCCTTGTGACAGTTTGTTTCTGCGTCTTAACACCTTTGGCCATCGGAGGATTTTTTTCCCGAGTATCATTTTACCAGAACATCAGTCTTTTCCTTGTGCCTCGAGCTTGTATGTTTGTAGTACTCGTTCCTCCATTGTAACGTAATATTCCTTTATTCTTTTTCAAAAAAAATTTAATCAAAAAGAACAAAAAAATCAAATATACCCCAAAAAGAGGATGGGAAAAGTATTTTCTTTATTGGCAGCATAATGAGTTGCCCTTGGATAAAGCACATATGTCCGTTTGATCATCAGACTATGGGATGTAGTACGACCTTAGGGAGCTTTTCTCGCTATATAGAGTTGTGTCCTCCACCGTTTGGTTACTCTTCCAAACATATGGAGAGTTTGTGTTGCCTCCTGCTTCGTAGACTTATGATTAACATTTAGGCTACATGAGTATTATCACTTGTCGTGCTATTATCCAAGGGAATCTTTTCACTAAGCCTGATTCGGCCCCTCTGCAATATGTCTCTTGTCCGCATACCCGGCCATCCTGAACGTCCAATCAAGTCCTTGTTCGAAATCACTGAAGTCTTCAGTTCGATCATCAAGATTATCAAGTCCATAACCGACGAGTCGTCGAAGACCTCTGGGTAGTGCAGTTGTACACTCATATTACACTCCTACCCGAGTTTTAGAAGATTTTGAAGTTGTTGCTCGAGGTCTGAAGTACAAGCATCAGGCCGAATCAGCTTCTGGAAGATGGATACTCTATAAGTATATATTTCTGATTTCGAGATGTAGCTCCACTGTGTATTATTCACGGCTACTCTTTATAGTCATTTGACATGGATCTACAGTGTATTTGATTGGTAGCCATGGTTCTCTTTTATCCCGAGCATGGGTATGCCCGCCTCGGTGAGACATTTGTTATTTTGCAGACGACACCTCTTGGTTCTTGATCCTTGGGCTCACTCATTCAACACATCAGTAAAGATTGGTAAAAGATTGGTAATGTATTTCGGCCATCAGATGCTCTTCTGACCTCACACATTAGGGGGCATATGTTATAACCCTAAATTGCACTACACATGCTTACCTGGCATCAGGCCAACTCATATCCCTTCTTTGCCAAAAAACTACTGAACAACTCTTCTAAAAACTCCATTTTTAAAAGTACACTCTAGCTGGCCCACTACAGCCCGCATGTATCTAAAAGTACACGCTAGCAGGCCCACTACAGCCCGCGTGTACCTTCAGAATCACAAAAAAAAAGGAAAGTTGCCGACGGGACAAAAAGTTATGGGTCAGTTAACTGAAACTCCTGGCCATGCATGGCCGAGGGTTCGTCCAAAACCCTAGCTCCTTCTAGCCTATAAAAGAAGGGGTAGGGGTACCATTTGAAGGAGGAAAATTATACCGAAGAAACTCTTCCCATTTGCCGAATCCATTGTCCCAACCCTTTAGCCTTTCCTCAAGCCTAAGGAGAATTAACGCAAAGCAGTTGGAGGACAAAAGAAGAGGAGGAGCCCAGGATCAGGATCAATGAGCGGTGGTCGATCTCGACTTTGATTGTAAGTTGATTCATTTTTCAAATAATAAAAGAATACTTTTCCCATCCCAATGCATGAGTTATCTATGGTGTGTGTAATTTATGCTTAATTTCTAACCCTCAAGTAGAAAAGTAGCATGCATGCATAGTGGTTTGTCTTGATTGCAGGTTATCTGTGGAAGGAGCGGCGCAAGCAAGTGGTCAAAGCACAACGAAGGATCTACATCAAACGCCGGTAAAAAGGTTAGTGATTCTCTTCATGTAGTTACTGTGAAAAAAGGGGTTTTAATCTTGGGTTGTAGGTTAAAAGTAGTTTTCTATTCGGTCAAAAATCTGCATGCAAGTCTGACCCTAGTTTTCTAGTCCGTAGGGTATTTTCCCAACAACACCTGCATCCCAGAGCATGCCCATGTTTGTCTTGTATATGTCCACCCAATCCATGGATGCATATGAGTCCTTGCAGGTTGGTCCACAAGGAATGTTCTCCGTATCTAAGCCTTGAGCCTTTAGTTGGCTTTCCAAAATAAATGGTTCATGATCCCCACAACAAAAAACAAGAGCATATTTAAAACCCTCTATGTCATACCTCTCCTCAAGCACCTGCAACTTTGAACACTCCTCATGTGGGATTGTCACAAAAGGATCTTCCCTCAAATCATGTGTTCCACTCACACGCTCATGTGTCATGGATACCAAAGATGATGGAGTCTCCATTGTAAGTGATGAAGAGTGTGTCAAACTCACCTGGTAACAAAACTCCTCAACCTCCATTTCCTTGTCTTCAATGAACTTGAGAGAAAGGTCCTTATCCATGAACAACTGCAAGTAGTCGTATTTCATATACTCTAGTGTTTTTTTGATGATGCGTAATTGGGTACTAGTGAATCCACCTGCAACTCCTTTTTGTCTCTCCTCCATTTGAGTTTTCCACATGAGATCTTCAATGAATCTATGAGAACCATCTACCCTTTTCAACACCTGCACAACATGCTCCTCTATGACCAATAATTGGTTCTCCAAATAACGCAATGTTATTCCATCAACATAGTGTGGGTTTTCACATAAGGGACCAACTGACTCACTAGATGATACCGTGTAGTGATGGGACTCGTGTGGAATATCATCCTCATACAATATTTCATCCACCAATTCATCCCCTTCATTGTCATCATCCATGCATAGCTCTAGTACAATCATGCATGCATCATAATACATGTCATAAATAGGATAAGGTATTGAATCATGCGTAGGTTTTATCACACTTGAACCATCCTCATCATAAGCATCATTCATAGGGAAAGATATTGGATCCTCAACATTGGTTTATTGGAACATTTCCTCATAGTCTTCATAAGTAGGAAAATATGTTGCATCCTCATCTTTTGTTGATTTAAAAACTTCATCATGGGTATACCCATCCAACACACTAGTGCCATCGACCTCATCAATTAACTATGATGGTGTATCATATGTTGTTGTTTGGTCTTTCTCTATGCACACATACTCAACATGGCTAGATGCATGTTCATCCACGTGTCCTTCATGCTCATCTCCCTTCAATTTCCTCCCTATGAATTTAAAGGAATCCTCATCCAAATCCTCGGGCCAACTTTTGTACTTGAGGGTGTAATAGCCTTTAAAGGGAAAATATGTACAGATCTCCTCACCCAATGCTAGATACTCCTAGTAGTAGTAAGGCATGTATTTAATTGTTGCTAGCCTCCTCGAAATTTCATCCATGAGTTCCTGATTTACCTCCATCTTTTCTTACCCCTATACAATCCCTCTTCGTTGTTGTTATAAACTTATAATATTATGATGGTATGTTAATTTTGTGTTGGTTAATATACCCAATGCCACTATAAGATAATTTTATGACCCTAGAATTTTGTCAAACAGTTGATAGAAATGCCCAATTCCCACTGTCAAACCCCTTCTCTGTCTGTTGTAGCTTATTTTTTATGTTAATATTTTGTCAAACACTTTGTAGTCTTCCTCCAAAGCCCAATATAAACTCAGTTTGTTGTTGTTGTGGGTTGCATGCTGGTATAATAGTTTTGCATCCCTTGGAAGTATATTCAAGATAATATAGAACATAAATTTAACTATATACAGCAGGAACAATCCCACAGCAAATGAAAGAGCCAATTATTATCCTCTAATTCAGAGCTAATACAAAAATACAACTCACAAAATTGTCTTGAAAATGTGGTCACTTGGATGATACAACTTGGCTGGAAGTTAGAGGCAGTGTTTGGCTATAACAACAAGGAAACTCCATGTTATACCATTGTAGAAATGAATCTTTCCACCCATAATTCATCCCCTTGTAATATACAACTTCCCAAGCAAAGAATCGACCCCTCCCTCAAAACCAGTTCAACTCAGCTCAGATACAACGTGCCCATCAATGAAGTGGTTTCTACAGAAAGCATAAACTCAGCCCAACTTGGCCTCAATAGCTACCATATCCACCCAGAAATAGAACTCGACCTTCCTAAAAAATAAATTGGCCCAGATAAGGAGAAATATGATTCCCCAACAAAGGATACAACCCAACAACAAGAGAAAATATCCCTAGGTAAGTAAACTCAGTTTCTAATAGTGAGATTTGACCCCTTATTGTCCAATTCGGCCTCAAGGGATGAAGCTCAACCCCTTTCCAAGAGATAAAGTCACCCCCAAGAGATAGTTTGTCCATGTGATAGTTAACTCGGCCCCAAACTACATAAGTTCAATCACTAATGAAGCAACTCGACCCTCCAATAATAAAACTCACCCAAGATGTAGAGATCATCCTAGAAAAAAAAGGTTCAACCTTCGGGCAGGGAGCTCGGTCTCCTTGCAGCAAAACTTGGTCTGTTGTCCCCATTTATTATGGATAACTAAGGAGACAATGTCTCAAGGCCCTTAGGTTGCAAACATAGAGTACGGATAGACAGATGGCTAACAACGTCCACTGCATAGAAAGAGACCCACCTCACCACCAAAGATCTCAAGATCATCAAGAGGGTATCCACCACATTAGCTGGCTTCCGCAAGACATTGGGTCTTGCTCCATGAGGTACAAGCCATGTATCATGGTAAGTTTCATTTCAATATTGGAGGCATTTGAGTTTGTTGCATTTGAAACTTCATTTGATTATGTAATGTCTGCTTGGAAATTATGTTATTTTCCTTGTTTCACCTTGGTGGTTGACATTGCAGCCTAATAAGTGGTCACCCTTAGGGATAGGTTTTCTACTGGGAGGTCCCCTTGATAGGTCATCGTACCATTACCGACCATACTTGCCACTTTCCACACTTCATCCCCTCATCTCTTTATCTTTTGGAATTTTCGGGTTCATTGACCCAAGAGGGGGTTGTCCCTCATTTTATGGGAAGAAGGGGATGAAGGCCTAGAGGGAAGGTAGCTGGAAAAAGATAAAAGCCTAATTATGAACCTTGCATATGCTCGCCCAAAGAGGTCTTGAGAGCAATGAAATTAATCTCATAAAACATCAAAAGAAAACACATAATATAAATGTCCCACTTGTTGAGGGATCTACACAAGGTGTGTTTATACATGATTTATGGACAGTCATTTTCCAGTTGGAAAATGGTCCAGGTTGGGCAGTTCCTTTCCATTCCAAAAATCAGTTCGATATTTCTGACGGACAATCATTTTCCAGTTCGGAAAATGGTCCATCGGATAGTCATTTTCGTAATGAAAATGGTCTGATAGATTGTTGATGTACCATAGACAATGATTCCCCTTGTGGCCAGTGTGGGGGAATGGTATAGGACAATCATTCTTCTTGGCAGTCACTCTGAGTAGTGGTCAAGTAGAATGGTCCACCTCACTGGGTAGTCATTCTTTCGAAGTTCACATTTGTGAGCAATTTCGAAGAATGGTCCATTTTGGAGGTTGGTGAAGGACAATCATTTCCATAGGAAATGGTATGGACAATCATTCCCTAGAGAAAAATCATTCTCTCCAGTTTGAACAGTGATAGTGTCGGAGGAATGGCCCAGTTAGGTGAATGGTCCAGGTTCAACAATTAGGCACATGCATTCCCTAGGGTAGACTCATTCTCTCCAAGTTGCACTGTGATTAGTGTTGGATGAATGGCCCAGTTAGGTGAATGGTCCAGGTTAATTAATTAGGGATATGCATTACCTAGGGAAGACTCATTTTCTCCAGGTTGCACTATTATTAGTGCCAGAGGAATGGCCCAGTTAGGTGAATGGTCCAGGCTCGTAAATAAGGGACAATTATTCTTCTATGTTTGGGAAGAATAGTCCAGATAACCCATGGATGATGTTTTACTTTCTGAGGGAGGATGCTCTTCCATATCTCACATATGTGAGTGGAAGAATGGCCCAGATGACTCAATTTGTATCATGATATTGTTTATGCAGGTTGATATCAGATGGTATTATTATTATGGAGACCGTATGTCTCTAGACAGTAGTTGTATGCTACTGTGGTGGATGTGATCCACTGATAGTGATTGTGTTTCATTGGTTAGTAGTCGTGTGCTACTAGGAGTGGTTGTGTACCACTAGGTAGTAGTTATGTACTATTATGGATAGACAAAATTGTGTTCTATTGGATGGCATTGATCTGATTTCCATGGATACTACCACTAGTGTTGGAGATGATTTCTAGCTAGATGGATAGTCAATGTGCTGATGGGCAGACATTCTCTAGGCGGAGAATGGTCCAGGCAGGACAAATTGTTGGTGGACAGACATCCTTCTTGTGGAGGATGGTCTAGGTTGAAAGATTGTTGGTCCATATACATTCTCCCTGTGGAGAATGGTCCAGGTTGATAGATTGATGACGTACCATGGACAACTATTCTTCTAGGATGTATGTTCGGATTAGAAGAATGGACTGTCTCCCTGAGTTCACAGTAGTGACCAGAGTGGAAATATTGGTACATAACATACATTTTCCCCGAGTTCACAATAGTGGCCGAAGGGAAAATGGTCCAGGACAGTCATTCTTCTAGGACATATGTCCAGATTAGAAGAATAGTCCTTGTAGCCCATGGCGTGACTTCCAGCGTTTGTTGGAAAAATTATTCTTCTAGGACACATGTCCAGATTAGAAGAATGGTTCTTGTATTACTCTGTGGAGTGAGTGACTTTTCAACATCATGCTCGATTACTCAGATAGAGTATGGCTTCGAGAGATGATGCAATTGGTGCTATCAGATGATGTTGATAGAGATGATGTTGCTCGTGAGTTGATCTACATGATCATGAGATAGTCTGTGTGGCTATGATGATGCTACCAGTTGAATGGTTTATTTGTGCTCAAGACCATTGCCTTTAATACCTCCCTAGCTAGGAGGGAGTGTTGATATTATGTTAGTTGCGGGAGGTATTAACCTCTCTGTGTAACCTTTGACAAGACTAGAATATTCTGGGAAGCAAGAGAAAACCTAGAAGGCATGTCGGCTCAATAAAAGAATTAATCTTTAAGTGTTAACCTCTAAAAGAAGAAGTCTGCATGGATTGGTGACAAAGAGCACTATAAATAAGAGGGTGCTAGAGCTCATTTGTCACTCTTACTCTCACAACTGCATAAGACTAGTGGTGTGCAAGTTTGTAGAGGGAGTGCAATTGCAGTTGCTGCAACTGGGATTTTGGTTTTTGGTTGGACTTTCTCTTGGTTATGGTTTGGATTTTCTGCTTGGTCTTTGGTTATTCTTTCTTGGTGCACTAGCCTTGGAGAAAGGTGCACTACCTTGGTTGGCTATTGGTCTGCTTCCATAATTATTCTGTCTGTCAAGGTTAAGGTGCTCGGGGTGGCCTTTGTGCCTATGGTTGGGTGACAATATTGCTATATTGTCTATGGGAAAATGAGCACATCTCTTTCATTCTTACAGCTCTAACATCCACTCTGTCACATATTGTTTGCATGGTTTGAGAAATAGAGTGAGCAATCAATGTCCTCAATAAGAGCCACATACTTGGTGGTCTTGATGAGAAATTTCCTTTAGTTTTGTGTTTGTATTGACCTTAGGAATCTCCAAATTATAGACATCTTAGCCTACATAATAAGTAATGGGTGCAAATCATTCTAGATTTGCTTCTTCCTAGAGTCCTATAAAACAAGTAAGCTCTCTTCATGGCTTTTATAGTGTTTTCATAGAACTGCCTGTTTCAACAAAGGCCTCGAGGTCTAGGACAATTTCTTCTTTTCTAATGAGATCTACAATAAACATGTCTCCCATGGTCAAGCATGATTATGATATGCTTGAGATATGAATCTAAGTTGTAATGCTCATTTATCAAATGGATACACAGAATATATCCTCTCTTGTATGGGTGCCCACAAAAAAGTTTGATTCTGACATTGTATCTAGAGCTTTGTATTGTCATTTTAACACTTTGAAACTCCTCCAAAGTTCAAACAATATATATATATATATATATATATATATATATATAAGAAGGTTACATTTAAAATTACGAAATATGATGATTAATATTTCTATTAAAATTACAATTGGTTTGTTCACTTTTAACATTGTAAAAAATTGGAAGGACAATATTTTATTTTAAATAATGTTTATTTTGAAATGTGTATTTAGTTTACTCTTCTTAAATGAAATACAAGTATTTTTACAACTTTTTATCATGGAAAGACTAAATGAAAATATACCCTTCAACTTGAAATTAAAAATACCCCTTGTTATCACTTATCATCATCAAAATACACACAATTAATTTAATTACAAAATAATATTATTGACATGACATCGTCATCTAAATTTACAGTATTGTAGATAGAGGACAAATTGTCTGTATTATATAATTGCAAACATGAGGAGAAACAATTATTAGTCACATGCGATGGTCTAACATATCGAGACCCCTACCAAACATTGAGTGTGTGCTAAGGCTTAAAAAAGGCTTCACTAAGACCAAAGGTGCCCCAAAGGGGGGCAAATCATTAATATAATTCGTAGTCAATGCCCCCACACCTCATCTTCGATGTACTATTTACCAGCCTAGATCCATCTTAACTTTAGATCTATCAAGCTTCGGCCTAGATCAATCTTAACTATAGATCTATCAAGCATAGGAGGGATCAAATCTCTCGAGGTGTAAACCTTTTTTAGAGTGCAAAACTTGAGGAAAGGTTAAAGGTTTGCACCTCATGAAATTTAATCGCTCTCGGTGCTTGATAGATCCGTAGTTAAGATGGATCTTTCGTGGGCTATCACACAAAATTTGTAGATGATCAACATTATGTATATGTACATGTTTAAGATTAATCTGATCATTTGAAATTTATTCATTCAATATATATGTGTGTGTCGACATGAATTTTATTTTTTATTTTTATTTTATTTTAATGTTTCATTATTATTTTAATACTATACTTTACATGAACATCTCCCCATACTAAATTGTAAAGAGCCTCTCTATACAATTAATAAAATTCATGTGTGAACTAGCTTTAATGTGGTAGAACATGTGTTTCTTTTTTTTCCACGGGAAAAAATGCACTTTATATTCCATAAGGATATAAAAATTTACAATCCGACAACTTCACTATCAAAGCAATAATCACCAAGTCTGCAATGTTGTTACAGCAATAATCATCAAGACTGTAATGTTGTTACAGAGTAAACAGGTCTTCAAAACTGCAAGGAGAAAAATCCAATCCACCCTGTCCTCACTATCAATACAATAATCAACAAGTCTGCATGGCTGTTACAGAGAACACCAGTCATCAAATAGAAAGATACTACTGCAGAAGGTAGCACATCAATTCGGCAAATAATACCACAGCCAGAAAAACAGCAACAGATGTATAGCCACCCGGCTGATAGGTATAGAGATAAACCGGCAAATCGACCATAGTCAAAAAAAGGCATATGAACCAAAGCTACAGGTCCACAATTGGCGGCCAACCAGAAAAGGAGAAGCTGTATGATACAGTTCAATGCAAATTCAAAGTCTGATGATGATGGTGGGCCCTGCTTGACCTTCCACCCACTTTGTATAG
>ML780301.1:657637-697806 GCA_009831015.1 Picea engelmannii
AGCCAAGAGCCTATTTTGTTTAATGATTCAATTCGCGCAAATATTGCTTACGGAAAGGAGGGAATTGTTTCTGATGAGCAGATTGTAACAGCCGCGGAGGCTTCCAATGCTCATAAGTTCATCTCTGGTCTTCCCCAAGGATATGACACATGTGTGGGGGAGCGCGGGGTGCAGTTATCTGGAGGTCAGAAGCAGCGCATAGCAATTGCAAGAGCAATAATTAAAGACCCTAGGATACTGCTGTTAGATGAAGCTACAAGTGCATTGGATGCTGAATCTGAGCGCATAGTTCAAGATGCATTGGATCGTGTAATGGAAAACAGGACCACTATTGTTGTTGCTCATCGTCTTTCAACAATTCAAAATGCAGATCTCATAGCCGTGGTGAAGAATGGAGTTATTGCAGAAAAGGGAAAACATGACGAATTGCTTGCCATTAGAGATGGAGCCTATGCATCCTTGGTGAAACTGCATATGGCTTCCTCGTAGCCAGGTCTCTTGGGTGCATTTCATCCACATGGCCAGGTTATGCATTGACAGGCAAAACCAGAGTGCAAAAGTGTAATTATAAAAAATCACAAAAAAAGGAATCTTTATGATGCCAAATTGATTATCGTGTATCAACAAAGCCGAGCAAATAAAATAATCCCCAACTTATCTACATCAACAACTAGAACCAACTGTGTGACAAATGGATTACAACTGTCTACACATTTGAATTGCTTACTCAGCAAATAGAGTTTTCTTCCTAAGGTTCGTACGATATAACATAACATTTTTTCATTTAAACACCAGAATTATGCTCGACCGGAGAAGTCCCTTCAAACCTCAATTTTAACTTAGCTCTGCAATGACTTGTTACATTTTAACTTAGTTTCTTGAAAACTAGCCATACGATCAATTTCATGCTGCTGCTGCTTGCCTTAATTTCTCAGAGTGGATATTTGGTCGTTTTTCTCTCTCAACTCTCTTAGATGCATCAATAGTCAACAAGTTTTTGGTCTTTGGAATGACCAAGATGAAGGGAACAAAAATAGGAAGATTTAAGAATGAAACTTTCATTGTGTATATAATTAAGTACCTAACTCATTATAAATTATCAATTTTTCATCACATAAAGAAATGGTCACTAAATAAATTTCAATTTAATATTCAAGCATACTGCAAGTGAAAATGTTATTCTCAAAGGATTAAAGCAACATTGAACTAACTACATAAGGAGTAAACTGTAAGAGTGATCATCCTGTTTCCACAAATATGGTGGCCACAACATGTTAGAAAGAAGTTCTTGAGTTTGGAATTATCAAAAGAATAAATTCCTATAACAGAACTAAGCTGATACCCACAACATAACTAGATGGTTTCTTTTTTCAAACAAAAAGGAGAAACGACCCATTACACTACAGTTCTCTCTAAATGTAGGAGTAGACCCAAACCAAATCGCAATGTTGCCTGGACTTTTGTAATTGTCACAAATCAGTAGTTACTGTGATGAAAGGTGTTTCGAATAAAAGGGAGCAGAAAACACGTGAAACTGCAAAATTTGAAGAAGAAAAAGACCAATCAACAGTAGTTAGCACAACCCCAACACTCGAAGTCTGCAACCATTTCTCAATAGTCCTCCATTAATAAGGATGTCCTAATTACACAAAAATGCCGAATTAAGAATTAATATGCATTTTCTATTATGGTAATATGGGAAACTTGGTTAGAGCTGTCAAATCTTGTAGCGAACTTCTCTCCATTGATTGGAATCTAGCGATACATAAAGTTAGAGTTTCCATTGATCTTCAACTATGATCAAATTTTTGATGATCTTGGTCAATTTAGAATTGGGCAAAACCCCTAAGGACATTGTTCCACCATGCATGGACCTTAGATCATGGTAGAACTCTGCTCATGCTTGAAATTTCTGTTGGATTTTTATTATATTTGTGGCCAAAAAGATGGTCTCTCTGCTACAAGATTAGCCTATTCCAACTTGGTCTCCTAGATTGTAGTCACATATTTCCCACAATACTTCATCCATATTCTTCCAATCTAGGAAGGGTCAAGATCAAAAGACATCCAATGTGAGTGAGTCCACAACATTACTTTTGCCAGCGAGCCCTTCATTGCCATGGATTAAAGGTGGAGTGTAATGGATAAGTGCACAAACATGGAAAATATAGAGGGCAAGATGATATGAGCATAGCCACAAGTTCTTGGCACACAATTTCATGCATACCAAGAAGTGCCCATCCTTTGCATTAGTCTCCTCCTTCCAATCCACTTTAGTACCCTGTAAAGGTGTTCATTGGCCCAAGACTAAGGTACGTAGTGCCCCCCACGGGATCTAAGGGGTGTTGCCCTTAGTGGGAGTAAGCTAATCTTGTAGCAAAAGGATCCTCTTTTTGGTCACAAATTTCATACGAATCTCATAGAAATGTCAAGCATAATCAAAATTTCACCATGATCCAAGTTCCTTGCATGGTGGAAAGGTGCCCTTGAGAATTTTGGTCAATTTTGAATTGAGCCGAATCACTGAAAATTTGATCATAGTTCAGGATCGATGGGAACATTGACTTATTGTGCCATATTTCAATGACTAGAGGTATGCCTCTACAAGATTAGATGGCTCTTCCCAGTGGCCTCTCATCATTGTGGGTGAGCTAGGTCATGAGGGTTGAGGGGCTAGTGTCGTCGTGCTTGTAAGACTTCTACAACATTTGTTGCAATGCAACCTATACATACATTCTTCAACATGTTGTGCGTGTATGTTCACAACCTGGGATGCAAACTATTGCTAGGATTATTATGGAATCTCAACCAATGCACCTACAACACATGCAAACTACACCAAAACACTTGTGCCAATAGTAGCATGTAGCATGTCAGGAAGATGACTAATCACTCCACCTTGAGTGACAACATTGAAGCACATTCAACAATTAAAATAGACTTTTGT
This sequence comes from Picea engelmannii, assembly GCA_009831015.1. NCBI lineage: Eukaryota > Viridiplantae > Streptophyta > Pinopsida > Pinales > Pinaceae > Picea > Picea engelmannii. Next base: position 660,585 of record ML780301.1, read on the forward strand.
AAATAAAATGTATTTTTTTATTATATAATATGTACTATATGAAGCATAAGAGAGTAGCAGGGCATCTATTTTTTTCACATTCACACTAACACTCACAAAACAATGTATACATCATTTCATAGTAATACAAACATTGTTTTAGTGTAATTTGCTTTGGATATGTTTCATTTTTGTTTGTTCTTCCACACCTACAACTTATCCAGTGTCATATTGTTTAAGTTGTCCTTTGATTTGCATCTTGGAATCAATTCATAAGAAGGTATACTCAAGAAGTCGATGCAATTGTACATATGTTGTATAAGTTTCATTAAATGTCAATAAAAATAAAGTATAAAACAATAAGAAGAAAATGATAAAGAAGAGAGCAATAATGTATGGAAGGTCAAGTCAAGTGTAAATCTAAGAGCTAAAATTTGCTTGTATAAAGATAAAATCTAGAATAAAGTTGTTACAATAAGTTATTAAATTTTCACCCATTTCTATTGATCCAAGGGAATACACCCTTTCCAATGAAGTACAAAATAGCCTTTTGGCTGTATTGGGATCTTGGTATGGACCCATATGTTAATAGTGGGATTGAAAGAACATCCTTTGAAAGTGTCATGCTCAAAACAAGGGAAAAACTCTTTGTGAAGCTAAAGAGGTTCAAATAGGAAGAAAACTTGATATCCTTTATGTGTAAGAACAAAACCCATAATGGTTTGTTGTGGGTCATGAAGTTGAAGAACTAGTGCATGAGTATATTGCTTCAATACTCTTCTTTTGAAGTGAAACATAATAATATGGAAGTTGATGTGAACTATTAATTTGTAAACTGTCATGGATATTCCACTGGACAATTTGTCACAACAAATCTAACAAAATATTGAAATCTTTTACTGTGAAGGTTAATATCCTTTAGATCTCAGATTCTTTAGTTACTGGTTTTCTACTTAAAATGTATGAAATAGTTGAAATGTGAAAAATATAGAACATAAATAAATAATCACACACCATCCATAAATAAACACAAGATATAACTCGGGAAACCCAATACGAGAGAAAACTCGACTAGAACGTGAGGCTGCTTTGCTTTCTTTTCTTCAATGCAAGTACAAAGAAATAAATACTCTATGTGGAGTTTCTTTTGACATTGTGGCATATATGGTTGCTACAAAATCTCTCCTTTGTTATTCTCTCAAAATACCACCCCTAGGTGCTCTGTTCAACTATGGAACAAACACAATGCTAAAGAATGGAACCCCTTCTCATTCTAGCAACCCAATATTTAATATAGCCCAATAGCCATCTAGGGGTAGGGTTTTAAATTCCTCAAATCTCAATTAGTGATAAGGTTTGGACTATTTAGAATCTTCTTAAAAGTCCAGATGTGGCTAGCTCCATATGTTTGAGTAAGAGGGGGGGGGATGACGTGGAATTCACTTGTACCATGGTGGTCAACAAGGTAGGTCAATTTGCAGGAGGCATAACTTTCACATATGAGCTTCAGATGAGGCATGGTTTACACTATTGGAAAGGTCTCGGAGAATAGAACACTATTAAGATTGTGGGCATAAGTTGCACACATCAAAACACCAAAAAATGTCATTTAATGCTTCAAAATAGCTCTAACCCCCAATTTTCCAAACTAGGACCTGACACTAAAATCGGCTTACAAGTTGATTCCTCCAATTTTTTCCATTATGAAAGTATCGAGATAGATGAAAAAATAATATAATGATCCAACCTAGATCATACTTTTCGTCCCCAATGTTGAAATTTTGGTATGCTCGTTTAACCATAGACAATGTTACATCATTGTCACCCAACTATAGGCATTCACATATGCCACCCCCGAGCACACTAACCTTTACTTAGAATAATTCTGGCAAGCCTACTCTAGAACCAACAAATAAACCCTAGCTGCTAACTGTAGGAACAACTCAAGAAAAATAGAGCGCTCCTTCTCCAATGGTAGCGCACATGAGAGAGAGTCTCCATATCCACAGAATAAGTTCCATACACAACTGCAACATTTGTAGCTACACTACTCTCTTAGAATTGCACCATACTTAGAAAGAATATCACCAAGAGCATCACTAAGAGAATCATCAAGAATATCACTTGATAGCGCTAGAGAGAGACCAAGACCAAGAGATGATCATATTCCCTTATTCCTCCTTAAAGCTACAATTGCAGCTGCAACTACAACTCTCCACAAGACTTGTGCTCAAACTGGTATACAAATGAGCTAAAATGTCCTCTATTTATATTAATCTATCCATTGACTTTTTTGGCTGGGCCAACCCGACTTTCTGGTAATTGTATTTTCTATTTATCTTTTACCTGTGGAGCAGACTTGTCCTTCTAGAAGATAATATTCTAATATTATTTATTCTGCAAGGCCGACTTGTCTACTAGGGTTTTCACACATCTGTTTAATGGTTCACTTGCTTCTGGAATATTCTATTCTAAGTTATAGGTTACATGTGGAGGTTAATACCTCCTGTAGCTACCAAAACATCAACACTCCCTTTTAGCTAGGGAGGTATTAACTAAGATGTTCTTCATGTAGTGGTCTCAAATACATCCATCCATCTCACATGGCATGAGAAAGACTCACATGGTCTTGTAGACCAGTCTACAGGTAGCATCACCATATCCACACAAGCTATCATATGATCAAACACATCATGTAAGAAGTATCACCATCATAGCCGCACATTAGCCATCTAGATGGAAAACACCTCCAACACTACTAGTTGGACCTCCAGCGAGTAACCTCTGATGCTATTGATCGACACTCTAACTGGGAATCATTATGGACACTATAGGTTGGCATCTAGTCCATACATAACTAGTAACGCGTTAACTCACAAAGAATTTGAATAACAAATTTAACACTCCTTAACGAGGAAGGTATTCCTCTTAGCACGGTCATCATCACTTCTTCTGTGCTTCTGCACACCTTGTCCATTGTCTTGTTGAATTTCACGAATCCATACATCATAAGAAGTTCTACACTTTCATTGGAGTAACGTATCAATCTGCGTTGGAGTACCAACCTGCGTTGGGGTAGCATACCAGCCTGCGTTGGATTTCCAACCCGCACTGGATTAGCTCCCACTATTGGGGATCTCATCACTTCCCTCTACTTGGGAGCACATCGCTTCTCGCTACTGGGGAACACATCACTCCCTCACACGAGTGAAAATCATTTTGGACTACACCAACCTTGTCTCTGAAGTACTCAAACTTCACTTTCGACAGAGGCTTAGTCAACACATCTGCTACTTGTTCGTCGGTAGAAATATACTGGAGCAAGTGTCTTATCATAGTCTTCTCCTTCTTGCTGGGAGAATCCTCTGGAAACAAATCATGCTTTGTACATCTCTAGGCTATTTATCTGCAACATGATTGATCTTTGTAGATCAACATGGAAGCCACCACTGACTTCCCTTATGGTAACAAAACCAATGAATATATATATATATCCTAGTCCTTCTGACTGGCTTCCTCCTTGGTCACTGTAGCAAAGTCTACGGAAGCAAGGGAATCTTCCCATAAGATCTCATATCTCCTCGAAGCCTCTGAAGCTTCAATCTAGTCTTCTCAACCCATGACATCTGTCTGTCAGTCCTGTAAGACTTCTCTCTCTTCCATATGAATCTGAAATTCTATGAGTCTCCATTCTCCCTTTGAAGATTGAATCCCTATGAGTTTGAATAATCTTTGGAGCCATCTACTCCCTCCATGTGTGATGATTTCCTCTGAAGTCTCCTGTGAATGGTCCTAGGGAGGTTGCTCCTCCCTATTGGATCGTGAGGAATGACTCCCTCTGAACTCTAGCTCCTTCTGAGATGGTACTCGGTGTGGCCACTTGCCTCACCACCAATGGAGCCATATGATCCTCATGATATGGCTCATCAATGCTGCATCCTACAAAGTTTCATGGGACCACACTAGTCTCTTCTTGGTTACTACAACGATTCTGGGTAGGCTCTTCTGGCTCCATTAACTCTCCCTAATCCGAGGATTGATCAACTACACTAGAGGGATTTGTTTGGATATCCTTGGAGCTTTCTGCTCCTTGCAATCAATATCCTTATGTGATACTCAGTATCCCACAAAAGTACCCTTCTTTGTCTTCTTCTTCTTCGGTACATGGATGTATACGGTCGTGTATACAACTTCTTATCTGAATAGTCTGCTCCATGTCTCAAACTAGAGCCCATCTAATATGTTTCCTCCTACAACCGTCACTATATCTACCTTCAAAGTTATCACCTGTAACCTGCTTGAAACAAGGACAACAAAGGGGAAAACAATAGACAAGAATAATACTCTTATAATAAAAACAAGAACGAGAACACTAATCACGATAGCTCATTCTCAGAGCTATTTCTTGTGACCTGCATGGAACAAGAGCCAAAATGCAAACACAATAATAAGAAATAGTAACAACACTCTTCTAGTGTTGTGATCAATCATTCCTCCAAGGTGACCTTCATGGAATTTATAAAATAACTTTCCCAAGACAATAACAACAAGAGAAAAAAATATAATAGCATTTTCATGAGAACATATCTATGTCAACAAGAATAAAAGACAATCTCATGGTAATCATCATATTATTATCAAGATGACCTGCCTTGAAGCAAAATGAGAAGTATCTCCTAGAAGAGATGTTAGTTCATCTTGTGACAAAGTAAAATAAGCATTTACATCAATAGTGCTCACATGCTGCCAAGTATTCATTATATCTAGCAATAATAGATCCTTTCAATGATTGTTGTCACAACTAGTAATGTAGCAATTATCAAACTTGATATGTGCAAATTGGAAACTTATTAATTTAATCAATCAAACTTGGAACCTGGAGTCTTATCTTCAAGAATGAGTGTTGTTTATTTTCTTCCAAGCCTCAAGTATTTTCTTCAACCTATCCCCTGTACTTAAGACACTATGCTTTCTTGACATAAATATGAGTTAGAGAATATAATGCAAATAAACTCTAAAATCTCAACCTTAATCAATATAATACTTTGACTAGATTCAACTTATAACTTTAACTAGATTCAACTTATAACTTTAACTTTGAACATAGGCTACTATAACTTCAATAGATCAAAATACAACTAGATGTTCATAAGATTACAATAATTCCATAACAACTAGAGACATATGAAAACAATCAAACCTGGAGTGTGTTGTTCCTCTGAATGTGTTGGATCCGAGATCTCTCTGGATCTACGATTGTAAGATATCCCTTATCCTGCAATCACACTCAAAATAGTCATATATATATATATATATATATATATATATATATATATATATATATATATATATATATATACCACCGACAACATCGAAAGGTAGTGGCACCATCCTGTTGGGTATGTGTCATGTATTTAGGTGGTTTTTTCAGAACATGGTTTTTTGCCGATGGTTTTCTATTTCCGGTTAAGGAATTAGGGTTTTGGACTAATCCAGGTCATTGGGTTAGGGTTTTGGATGCCGCTGGCTCCTATATGTATATTGTATTGTAAACAATGTAAAACAATGAATGAATATAATATATGTTGGTTTTCCCGGTTTGGGTTTCTAAGGGAAAAATATCTGTGTAATGTTTGTATTTGCCATTGTATCTTTTTTGTTCTTTTCTGAATCTCTGTTTACAGTAGACATTGTACAAGGTTGGAATTTACACATCCAACAACAACGACAAGAAATGACGAACCTTAAAACTTCAAAGGTGATCCAACTTGTAATCTAAAGGTAGCTAGAGACGTGCTAGGGTAAGGCGTACTAGGACAACCAAAAATTAGTCCCAACACTTCACAAAAACGTTCACTGCAACTGGTACTGTAACTAGTGCTGACACTATAACTGGTGTTGCAACTAGAACTATAAATGGTGCTGAAATTGACACTGCAACTGACATGAAGGGACTGACACAGAGGAATTGGCACTGCAACTGCGATTGGCACTGCAAGCCTAGGGATTTATGAGGAAACCCTAATTTCTCAACTTCAGAAATTTGCAGATCTGATTTGGGGAAGAGATGCACCCTACTTAGGAAACCTTCTTAGTGAGTTCAGTAAGTGCTCAATGAGCTTGACAATGGGGGAAACTAAGGATATTCCTTCCAGCGGTTAGATTGTTACGAAGGAAACCAACTCTGATACCATGTTGAAATTTTGGTATGCTTGTTTAACCATAGACAATGTCACATCATTGTCACCCAACCATAGGCATTCACATATGCCACCATTGAGCACACTAACCTTTACTTAGAATAATTCTGGCAAGCCTACTCTAGAATCAACAGATAAACCCTATTTGCTAACTGCAAACAATAACTCAAGACAAGTAAATCATTCCTTCTCCAATGGTAGCGCAGAAGAGAGAGAGTCTCCATATCCACAAAATAAGTGTCATACACAACTGCAACAACTGTTGATGCACTACTCTCTTAGAATTGTGCCATACTTAGAAAGAATATCACCAAGAGTATCACCAAGAGAATCATCAAGAATATCACTTGATAGTGCTAGAGAGAGACCAAGACCAAGAGATAACCATATGCCCTTATTTCTCCTTGCAGCTATAGTTGCAGCTGCAACTACAACTCTCCACAAAAATTGCACTCAAACTGGTGTACAAATGAGATAAAACGTCCTCTATTTGTATTAATTTGTCTAGTGACTTTTTTGGCTGGGCCGACCTGACTTTCTGGTAATTATATTTTCTGTTTATTTTTTTCCTGTGGAGTCGACTTGTATTTCTCGAAGATAATATTCTAATATTATTTATTCTGCTAGGTTGACTTGTCTTCTATGGTTTTCACACATCTGTTTAATGGTTCACTTACTTCCGAAATATTCTATTCTAAGTCATAGGTTACACGTGGAGGTTAATAGCTCCTGCAACTACCAAAACATCAACACCCAAAGGATTTATTGAATGAAGTAAATGAAATTTTCAACTACCTTCTTCCTAGAGTACCACTTTGCTTTGCCTGGAAGTTGTCCTTTCAACCCAATCTACCAAAGGTCATGCTGCCCTTGTCTTGTAGTTCTGGACTTCTTTTGAAAAACTGTCTTCTACCAAATTTGCCTAAGCATCTAGTGCTACGTCCTCTATGGTAGGTAGGACCTGCTTCTCCTCCTGATCCAACATGGAAGGATCATATAGTTTCAGATTCTCCACATTCACTACTGATTAAATTCACATGTTTGGGAGTAGATTGAGTGTGTATGTGTTATCTCCCTCCTTCTCCACTATATTGAAAGGGACATACTACAGAGCCTTGATATTCTTACCAGGACCCTACAGTTTTTCCTCGTTCAGTTGTAACTAAACCTTGTCTCCCACTTGTATCTAGCAGTAATAGATCCTTTCAAGGATTGTTGTCACAACTAGTAATGTAGCAATTATCAAACTTGATATGTGCAAATTGGAAACTTATTAATTTAATTAATGAAACCTAGAACTTGGAGTCTTATCTTCAAGAACAAGTGTTGTTTATTTTCTTTCGAGTCTCAAGTATTTTATTCAACCTGTCCCCTATAATTAAGACAATATGATTTCTTGACAGAAATTTGAGTTAGAGAATGTAATACAAATAAACTCTAAATCTCAACCTTAATCAATCTAATGCTTTGACTAGATTCAACTTATAAATTTAACTTTGAACAGAGGATACTATAACTTCAATAGATCAAAATACAACTAGGTGTTCATAAGATTACAATAATGCCATAAAAACTAGAGGCATATGAAAACAATCAAACCTGGAGTGTGTTGTTCCTCTAAATGTGTTGGATCTGAGATCCCTTTGGACCTACGACTGTAAGAGATCCCTTCTCCTGCAATCAAACTCAAAATAGTGATACAATTTAAATATATATAAGTACATACCTATGGAAGCATCGATAGGTAGTGGCACCATCTGACAACAACGACAAGCAATGACGAACCTTAAAACTTAAAAGGTGATCCAACTTGTAATCTAAAGGTATTTAGATATATTCTAGAGTGAGGCGTATTAGGACAACCAAAAATTAGTCCCAACACTTCACAAAAACTTTCATTGCAAATTGTACTACAACTAGTGCAGACACTGTAACTAGTGCTGCAACTAGAACTATAACTGGTGCTACAATTGGCACTGCAACTGGCGTGAAGCAACTTGAATGAAGGAACTGGCTCAAAGGAACAACAACTGCAACTAGCACTGCAAACCTAGGGCTTTATGAGGAAACCCTAATTTCTCAACTTAAAACATTTGCAGATCTGATCCGAGGAAGAGATGCACCCTACTTAGGTGACCTTCTTAGTGAGTTCATTAAGTGATCAATGAGATTGATAATGGGGGAAATTGAGGATCTTCCTTCTAGTGGTTAGACTATTATTGAGGAAACTAACTCTGATACCATGTTGAAATTTTGGTATGCTCGTTTAACCATAGACAATGTCACATCACTGTCACCCAACCATAGAATAATTTACTTAGAATAATTTCTACAAGCCTAGTCCAGAACCAACAAATAAACCCTAGTTTCTAACTGCAACAACAACTCAAGACAAGTAGAGCACTCCTTCTCCAATGGTAGTGCACATGAGAGAGAGTCTCCATATCCACATAATAAGTGCCATACACAACTGCAACAACTGCCACTGCACTACTCTCTCAGGCTTGTGCCATAATTAGAAAGAATATCATCAAGAGTATCACCAAGAGAATCATCAAGAATATCAATTGATAACGCTAGAGAGAGACCAAGACCAAGAGATGACCATACACCCTTATTCCTCCTTGCAACTATAGCTGCAGCTGCAACTGCAAATATCCACAAAAAATGCAATCAAACTGGTGTACAGATGAGGTAAAACATCATCTATTTGTATTAATCTGTCTAGTGACTTTTCTGGTTGGGTCGACTTGACTTTCTGGTAATTACATTTTTCGTTTATCTTTTTCCTGTGGAGTCGAATTGTCTTTCTAGAAGATAATATTCTAATATTATTTATTCTAATATACCATTTTGCTTTGCTTGGAAGTTGTCCTTTCAACCCAATCTACCAAAGGTCATGATGCCCTTGTATTGTAGTTCTGGACTTCTTTTAAAAAAAAATCTTCTACCAAATCCACATAAGCATCTAGTGCTAAGTCCTCTATGGTAGGTAGGAACTGCTCCTCCTCTTGATCCAACATGGAAGGATCATAGAGTTTCAAATTCTCCACATTTACTACTGATTAAATGCACATGTTTGGGGGTAGATTGAGTCTGTAGGTGTTATATCCCTTCTTCTCCAATATCTCGAAAGGGCCATACTCTAGAGACTTTATCTTCTTACCAGGACCCTGAAGTTTCTCCTTGTTCAGTTGTAACCAAACCTTGTCTCCCACTTGTTGGGTATATGTTATATTACTTGCATGTGTGTGTGTGGGCGCGTCAGATTTGAAAACTGCGTTTGACGATCCAAAATTCCTTCGCTCTTTGTGTCATGTGCACTAGGAGCTTCCTAGGGGGTTCCAGGGGGGGCCAGGTATGGCCCCCTGGTTACGCGCAGTGTTCGGGGCAGCGCCCCGATTTTTTTTTTGGGCGTTTTTGCTATTTTAGCGGCTTTTTCTATTTTTAGCGGTTTTCTAAATTAATCTCGGATTAAGGGATTAGGGTTTTGGTATCTACAGAATACCTAAAAACATTGTATATATTGTATGGTGAATGGTGAAATTAATACAAATGAAGCATTGAAAGGTTTTCTCTCGGTTAAGGGTTTCTGGTATAAATCTCTGTGTACTATGTGTATGAGCTATTGATTAATTTTTGTTTTGCTTAAGAATATATATGCATTGTTTTACTTCACAGGTTTAAAACTTACATGTGGTATCATATCTTGTTTTTGGCTTCAGAGGGATGCCTTTGTTGTTGAGGGTTTGGCTCGGTCTTGATAGAACACGTTTATCTTGGGTCTGTGATAAACCTGGGTTTAGTGGGAGATTTTGCAGTGGTGATTCGAGTGTAGAAAGAGGAATGGCAAGCTCTTCTAGAATCGAGATAGAGAAGTTCAACGGTAAAAACTTTGAGCCATGGAAGCTCAGGATGGATGACCTTCTTGTAGACAAAGAACAATGGATCACTGTGGATCCTGGTACACAACCTACTGGTACGCAGCCTACTGGCACACAGTCGACTGGTACACAACCTACTAGTACACAAACTACTAGTACACCACCTACTGGTATGTTGAAGGAATATTGGGAGAAGTTGGACATAAGAGCAAGGGGTACTATTCGACTATGCCTGACATATTCGGTGTTGTTTAATGTCTCGGGAGAATCTACAACCAATGAACTATGGGATAAGTTAGGGAATTTGTATCAATCAAAGTCCTTGGTAAACAAGTTGTTTCTTCGAAAGAAGTTGTATCATATTAGGATGGAAGATGGAGATTCTGTGACAAAACATCTAAATGCCTTTAATACTCTGGTAAGTCAACTTGTCTCTGTTAATATTATGATTTCAGAAGAAGATAAGTGTATTACTTTGTTATGTTCTTTGCTAGACTCTTGGGATAATCTAGTTGTATCAATTGGTAGTACCACTCAATCTACATTGAAGTATGAGGATGTAGTTGCATCCTTGTTGTCTGAAGAGATGAGGTGGAAAAACATGGATGGTCATAGCACAGATGATTTATCTGTAAGAGGTCATACCCAAGACAGGAATCCTGGTAAGTCTTCGGGGGGGAGATCTAAATCTACAGGTAGATCTAAGTCTCCATGAATTTTTTTGAGGAAATTATGGAAGTGTGGTAAAACAAGGCATTATAAGAAAGATTTCAAGTCTAAGAAGGTTGATAAACCAAAGGGATATGATAGTACCTCTTCCGCAGGGGCGAAAACCTCCACTGAAGAAGGAGGTGATGTTTACCTGGCATCTACAGGTACACATGCAGACCGTGATGTATGGTTGATCAACTCAGGTGTGTCATACCATATGACTCCTCACATGGAGTGGTTCTGTGAATATGAAATATACGAAGGTGGTGATGTATTCCTAAGAGATGACTCGACGACCAAAATCATGGGACGTGAAAGGGTTAAGTTGCTGCTAAAATATGAAAGTATTAGAACTCTCCCTGGGGTCCCGTACATTCCAAAATTAGCCAGGAGCCTAATATCTGTAAGTAAGTTGGATGATGTAGGAGTGGATATTGTATTTGGAAAGGGCACTTGCAAGATGGTACGAGGAGCAATGGTGTTGATGAGGGGATTTTGGTGTGGAACTCTGTACAAGTTGTTGGGAATTACTTATACTAATGGGTGTAACAGTTATATTGTCCCTGAGCAGAAAAATAAAGAATGCAAGACCAATATTGTCCCTGGAAAGAATACCATGTTGTGGCATCAAAGACTGAGGCATATTGGAGAAAATGGCCTTCGGACACTACACGGTAAAGGTATGGTTGAAGGTATGTCTAATTGCACTCTGGATTTTTATTTTTGTGAACATTGCATATATGGAAAACATAATTGAGTAAGATTCCTATCTGGTGCTACAAGAGCAAAGTGGATCTTAGAGTTGATACACAGTGATGTGTTTGGACCTGTGCCTGTTCCATCACTAGGTAAATATTTGTATTATGTTTCATTCATGGATTATTTCTCAAGGAACACATGGATTTATTTTATTAGAAAGAAATCTAAGGTATTTGATAAATTTAAAGAGTTTAAGGCTCTGGTAGAAAATCAGATAGGGAATAAAATAAAGGTATTGAGGACAGCTAATGGTGGAGAATTCTGCAGAAATGAATTCGAAGAATTCTGTAAGAAGTTTGGTATAGCAAGGCAGAAGACTACTCCATACACACCTCAACATAATGGAGTTGCAAAAAGGATGAACATGACACTGATGGAAAAATCAAGGAGCATCCTCAGTGGTGCCGATTTAGGACAAGATTTCTGGTCAGAGGCAGTGGGTACAACATGTTACCTGGTCAATCGATCACCCTCATCAGCGCTGGATGATAAAAATCCACATGAGGTATGGATTGTAAAGAAACCCTCTCTTGAACATCTTAGAGTGTTTGGTTGTGATGCTTATGTACATGTTCCAAAGGAAAATATGAGTAAGTTGGATAAAAAAGCTAAAAGGTGTATCTTTATTGGTTATAAAGATGGTGTGAAAGGTTACAAGCTTTGGAACCCAGAAACTAAGAAGGATGTTTACAGTCAGGATGTTGTGTTTAAAGAGGTAAAATATGTTTCCAAACAGGAATTCCTACCAAGGAAAGAAGAACCTGAGAAAATAGAGTTTGAGTTGGATGATGGAAACCAGTATTGAGGAGATCAGTGAGGAAAATAAGGAAACCAGAAAGGTATATTCCACCTAATTTTTGTTCTAATTTTGCTTTATCTATTACTGATGATGATCCTAGAACTGTCAGGGAAGCAGTGAATTCAGAGGATAATAAACTCTGGAAGAAGGCCATGGTTGAAGAAATGCATGCCTTGGATAAGAATGAGGCATGGGATATAGTTGATTTTCCAGATGGAAGAAAATATGTTGGTAGCAAATGGTTGTTTAAGAAGAAGTTTAATGCATAAGGAAAAGTGGAGAAATACAAAGCTTGGTTAGTAGCAAAAGGTTATTCCCAGGTATAGGGAATTGACTTTGGTGAGATTTTTTCTCCTGTTGCTAAGTTAAATTCTATTAGATTTCTTTTATCTATTGTTGTTGCTTTTGATCTTGAAGTGGAATAGATGGATGTGAACAAAACATTCCTACATGGGGATCTGGAAGAAGAAATCTACATGAAGCAGCCAGAAGGCTTTGTAGTGAAGGGAAAGAAAGCGTTGGTTTGTAAGCTAAAACAATCACTATATGGTCTGAAGCGATCACCTAGTATGTGGTACCAAAAGTTTGACACATACATCCTTGGATTGGGATTTGTGAGAAGCAGGGATGATCACTGTGTATATTCCAAGTAGGTTGGTAATCACTTCATTTATGTAGTGTTGTATGTTGATGACAAGTTGCTAGTAGGAGATAACATGGATGTTATCAAGGAGGTGAAATCACTGCTATCCTCCAAATTTGACATGAAGGATCTTGGTGTTGCTAACTTCATTCTCGGAATGGAGATTAAAAGAGATCATGCAAACAAAAAAATCTGGTTGAATCAGAGAAAATATGTTGAGACAATATTGCAAAGGTTTAATATGCATGGAAGTAAACCCGTCAAGGTTCCTATTCCTATAGGTGTAAAGTTATCTGCAGATCAGTGTCCCAAGAAACAGGAAGAAGAAGAGCACATGTCCCATGTTCTTTATGCCAATGAAGTTGGCAGTTTGATGTATGCAATGGTCTATACTAGACCGGTAATTGCACATGCAATGGGTGTTTTGAGCAGGTATATGTCAAAACTAGGGAAGGAGCATTGGACAACAATAAAGAGGGTCTTCAGGTATCTTCGTGGCACTACCAGTTATGGATTGTGCTACCAAGGAAGACCAAGATTGGACATAGTGGTGGACATACATGGATTTGTTGATGCAGACTGAGCTGGATATCTGGATCGTAGAATATATAAAAGTGGGTATGTGTTTAACCTATTTGGAGGAGCAATTAGTTAGATGAGAAAACGACAGGTTGTAGTGGCACTCTCAACTACGAAAGCTGAATACATGGTAGCCACTCATGCAAGCAAGGAAGTAGTATGGTTACAAAGATTGTGTTCAGTTATTGGGTTGGTACAAAAAGAAGTGAGATTAGATTGTGACAGTCAAAGTGAAATCTTCTTGACAAAGAACCCAGCTTATCATTCGAAGAAAAAGCATATTGATGTTCAATATCACTTTGTGAGAGACATGGTTGAAGAAAATAAGGTGTTGCTGGAAAAGGTTGACACTTTGAAGAATGTTGCAGATTCATTGACAAAGTCTGTGAGCACAAAAAAATTCTCTTGGTGTAGAGTAACAATGGGCATTGTTTCCTTGGATTGTTGAATATATAATCATGTGGACCCCTAGATGCAAAGAAAACAACAAGTGGGAGAATGTTGGGTATATTTTATATTCTTTGCATGTGTGTGTGTGGGCGCGTCAGATTCGACAACTGCGTCTGACGATCCCAACTTCCTTCGCTCTTTGTGTTGTGTGCGCCGAGCGCTTCCTAGGGGGGTCCCAGGGGGGGGGCAGGTATGCCCCCCCCATTGTTACACGCAGGGGGCATACCTGGTGAATTTTGCTATTTTTAGCGGTTTTCTAAATTAATCCCGGATTAAGGGATTAGGGTTTTGGTATCTACCAAATACCTAAAAACATTGTATATATTGTATGGTGAATGGTGAAATTAATACAAATGAAGTGTTGAAAGGTTTTCTCCTGGTTAAGGGTTTCTGGTATAAATCTCTGTGTACTATGTGTATGAGCTATTGATTAATTTCTGTTTTTTCTTAAGAATCTATATGCATTTTTTAATTCACAGGTTTAAAACTTACACCACTTGTATCTAGCAGTAATAGATCCTTTCAAGGATTGTTTTCACAACTAGTAATGTAGAAATGATCAAACTTGATATGTGCAAATTGGAAACTTATTAATTTAATCAATCAAACCTGGAACCTAGAGTCTTATCTTCAAGAACGAGTGTTGTTTATTTTATTTCGAGTCTCAAGTATTTTCTTAAACCTACTCCCTATACTTAAAACAAGACAATATGCTTTCTTGACATAAATCTAAGTTAGAGAATATAATGCAAATAAAATCTAAAATCTCATCCTTAATCAATCTAATACTTTGACTAGATTCAACTTATAACTTTAACTTTGAACAGAGGCTACTATAACTTCAATAGATCAAAATACAACTAGATGTTCATAAGATTACAACAATGCCATAATAACTAGAGGCATATGAAAACAATCAAATCTGGAGTGTGTTGTTCCTCTTAATGTGTTGGATCTGAGATCCCTATGGATCTACGATTGTAAGAGATCCCTTCTCCTATAATCACACTCAAAATAGTGATACATTTTAAACATATATAAGTACATACCTCCGACAACATCAACAGGTAGTGGCACCATCTGGTAGCAACGACAAGCAATGAAGAACCTTAAAACTTCAAAGGTTATCCAACTTGTAATCTAAAGGTAGCTAGATATGTGCTAGGGTAAGGTGTACTAGGAAAACAAAAAATTAGTCCCAACACTTCACAAAAACTTTCACTGCAACTAGTGCTGGCACTATAATTGGTGTTGCAACTAGAACTGTAACTGGTGATGCAATTGGCACTGCAAATGGTGTTGCAATTGGCACTACAATTGGCATGAAGGAACTGGCACTGCAACTGCAACTCGCACTGCAGACCTAGGGATTTATGAGGAAACCCTAATTTCTCAACTTCAGAAATTTGCAGATCTGATCCAGGGAAGATATGCACCCTACTTAAGCGACCTTCTTAGTGAGCTCAGTAAGTGCTCAATTATCTTAACAATGGGGGAAACTAAGGATCTTCCTTCCAGCGTTTAGATTGTTACAAAGGAAACCAAATTTGATAGCATGTTGAAATTTTGGTATGCTCGTTTAATCATAGACAATGTCACATCATTGTCACCCAACCATAGGCATTCACATATTCCACACTCGAGCACACTAACATTTTCTTAGAACAATTTCAGCAAGCCTACTCTAGAACCAACAGATAAACCCTAGTTGCTAACTACAACAACAACTAGAGAACTCCTTCTCCAATGGTAGCGCACAAGAGAGAGAGTCTCCATATCCACATAATAAGTTCCATACACAATTGTAGCAGTTGTCGCTGCACTACTCTCTCAGAATTGCGCCATACTTAGAAATAATATCACCAAGAGTATCACCAGGAGAATACTCAAGAATATCACTTGATAGTGCTAGAGAGAGACCAAGACCAAGGAATGACCATATACCCTTGTTCCTCCTTGAATCTATAGTTGCAGCTGCAACTGCAACTCTCCACAAAAATGTACTCAAACTAGTGTACAAATGAGCTAAAACGTCCTATATTTGTATTAATCTGTCCAATGACTTTTCTGGCTCCCTCGACCTGAATTTCTGGTAATTATATTTTTTGTTTATCTTTTTTCTATGGAGTCGACTTGTCTTTCTGAAAGATAATATTCTAATATTATTTACTTTGCTAGGATGAATTGTCTTTTAGGGTTTTCACACATCTGTTTAATGGTTCACTTGCTTCCAGAATATTCTATTCTAAGTCATAGGTTACATGTGGAGGTTAATACCTCCCACAACTACCAAAACATCAACACCCAAAGGATTTATTGAATGAAGTAAATACAATTTTCCACTACCTTATCCCTAGAGTACAACTTTGCTTTTCCTGGAAGTTGTCCTTTCAACCCAATCTACCAAAGGTCATGCTGACCTTGTCTTGTAGTTATGTACTTCTTTTTCAAAATCGTCTTCTACCAAATCTGCCTCAGCATATAGTGTTAGGTCCTCTATGGTAGGTAGGAACTCATCCTCCTCCTGATCCAACATGGAAGGATCATAGAGTTTTAGATTATATGCATTCCCTATTGATTAAATGCACATGTTTGGGGGTAGACTGAGTCTGTAGGTGTTATCTCCCTCTTTCTCCAATATCTTGAAAGGGCCATACTACAGAGCCTTGATCTTCTTACTAGGACCTTGCAATTTTTCCTCGTTCAGTTGTAACCAAACCTTGTCTCCCACTTGTATCTAGTAGTAATAGATCCTTTCAAGGATTGCTATCACAACTAGTAATGTAGCAATTATCAAACTTGATATGTGTAAATTGGAAACTTATTAATTTAATCACTCAAACCTGGAACCTGGAGTCTTATCCGTTGTACTTAAGACAATATGATTTCTTGATAGAAATCTGAGTTAGAGAATATATTGCAAATAAACTGTAAAATCTCAACCTTAATCAATCTAATACTTTGACTAGATTCAACTTATAACTTTAACTTTGAACAGAGGCTACTATAACTTCAATAGATCAAAATACAACTAGATGTTCATAAGATTACAACAATGCCATAATGGCTAGAGGCATATGAAAACAATCAAATCTGGAGTGTGTTGTTCCTCTGAATGTGTTGGATCTGTGATCCCTATGGATCTACGATTGTAAGAGATCTCTTCTCCTGCAATCACACTCAAAATAGTGATACATTTTAAATATATATAAATACATACCTCCAGCAACATCGACAGGTAGTGGCACCATCCGGTAGCAGCGACAAGAAATGAAGAACCTTAAAACTTCAAAGGTTATCCAAATTATAATCTAAAGGTAGCTAGATATGTGCTAGGGTAAGGTGTACTAGGACAACAAAAAATTAGTCCCAACACTTCACAAAAGATTTCACTGCAACTAGTGATGGAACTATAATTGGTGGTGCAAATGGAACTGTAACTGGTGCTGCAATTAACACTGCAAATGGTGTTTCAATTGGCAATGCAACTAGTGCTGCAACTAGCATGAAGGAACTGGCACGAAGGAACTGACACTGCAACTGCAACTAGCACTGCAGACCTAGGGATTTATGAGGAAACCCTAATTTATCAACTTCAAAAATTTGCAGATTTGATCCAGGGAAGATATGCGCCCTACTTAGGCGACCTTCTTAGTGAGCTCAGTAAGTGCTCAATGATCTTGACAATGGGGGAAATTGAAGATCTTCCTTCTAGCGGTTAGATTGTTATGAAGGAGACCAAATCTAATACCATGTTGAAATTTTGGTATGCTCGTTTAATCATAGACAATGTCACATCATTGTCACCCAACCATAGGCATTCACATATTCCACCCTCGAGCACACTAACATTTTCTTAGAACAATTTCAGCAAGCCTACTCTAGAACCAACATATAAACCCTAGTTGCTAACTACAACAACTAGATAACTCCTTCTCCAATGGTAGCGCATAATAAGTGCCATACACAACTGTAGCAGTTGTCGCTGCACTACTCTCTCAGAATTGTGCCATACTTATAAATAATATCACCAAGAGAATATTCAAGAATATCACTTGATAGCGCTAGAGAGAGACAAAGACCAAGAGATGACCATACACCCTTATTCCTCCTTGCATCTATAGTTGCAGCTGCAACTTCATCTCTTTACAAAAATGTACTCAAACTGGTGTACAAATGAGCTAAAACGTCCTATATTTGTATTAATCTGTCCAGTGACTTTTCTGGCTACCTCGACCTGAATTTTTGGTAATTATATTTTTTGTTTATCTTTTTTCTGTGGAGTCGACTTGTCTTTCTGGAAGATAATATTCTAATATTATTTACTCTGGTAGGATGACTTGTCTTTTAGGGTTTTCACACATCTGTTTAATGGTTCACTTACTTCCATAATATTCTATTCTAATTCATAGGTTACACGTGGAGGTTAATACCTCCCACAACAACCAAAACATCAACACCCAAAGGATTTATTGAATGAAGTAAAGAAAATTTTCCACTACCTTCTCCCTAGAGTACAACTTTGCTTTTCCTGGAAGTTGTCCTTTCAACTCAATCTACCAAAGGTCATGCTGACCTTGTCTTGTAGTTCTGGACTTCTTTTTCAAAACCGTCATCTACCAAATCTACCTCAGCATATAGTGTTAGGTCCTCTATGGTAGGTAGGACCTCCTCCTCCTCCTGATCCAACATGGAAGGATCATAGAGTTTCAGATTATCCGCATTCCCTATTGATTAAATGCACATGTTTGGGAGTAGACTGAGTCTGTATGTGTTATCTCCCTCCTTCTCCAATATCTTGAAAGGGCCATACTGCAGAGCCTTGATATTCTTACTAGGACCTTGCAATTTTTCCTTGTTCAATTGTAACCAAACCTTGTCTCCCACTTGTATCTAGCAGTAATAGATCCTTTCAAGGATTGCTATCACAACTAGTAATGTAGCAATTATCAAAATTGATATGTGTAAATTGGAAACTTATTAATTTAATCAATCAAACCTGGAACATGGAGTCTTATCCACTGTACTTAAGACAATATGCTTTCTTGACAGAAATCTGAGTTAGAGAATATATTTCAAATAAACTCTAAAATCTCAACCTTAATCAATCTAATACTTTGACTAGATTCAACTTATAACTTCAACTTTAAACAGAGGCTAATATAACTTCAATAGATCAAAATATAACTATATGTTTATAAGATTACAATAATTCCATAACAACTAGAAGCATATGAAAACAATCAAACCTGGAGTGTGTTGTTCCCCTAAATGTTTTGGATCTGATATCCCTCTGGATCTACGATTGTAAGATATCCCTTCTCCTATAATCACTCTCAAAATAGTGATACAATTTAAATATATATAAGTACATACCTCCGACAACATCAATAGGTAGTAGCCCCATCTGGCAACAACGACAAGAAATGAGGAACCTTAAAACTTCAAAGGTGATCCAACTTGTAATCTAAAGGTAGTGAGAGATGTTCTAGGGTAAGGCGTACTAGGAAAACAAAAAATTAGTCCCAACATTTCACAGAAACTTTCACTGCAATTGGAAATGCAAATAGTGTTGGCACTGCAACTGGTGTTGAAATGGAACTGTAACTGGTGCTGAAATTGGCACTGCAACTGGCATGAAGCAACTGGCACAAAGGAACTGGAACGAAGGAACTGGCACTGCAAACCTAGGGATTTATGAGGAAACCTTAATTTCTTAACTTCATAAATTTGCAGATCTGATCCAAGGAAGAGATGTGCCCTACTTAGGTGACCTTCTTAGTGAGTTTAGTAAGTTCTCAATGAGCTTGAAAACTGGGGAAAATGAGGATCTTCCTTCCAGCGGTTAGACTGTTACGAAGGAAACCAAATTTGATACCATGTTGAAATTTTGGTATGCTCATTTAACCATAGACAATGTCACATCATTGTCACCAAACCATAGGCATTCACATATGCCACCCCTAAGCACACTAACCTTTACTTAGAATAATTCTGGAAATCCTACTCTAGAACCAACAGATAAACCCTAATTTCTAACTGCAGCAACAACTCAAGAAAAGTAGAGCACTCCTTCTCCAGTCTTAGCGCAAAAGAGAGAGAGCCTCCATATCCATAGAATAAGTGCCATACACAATTGTATTAGCTTCCACTGCACTACTCTCTCAGAATTGCGCCATACTTAGAAATAATACCACCAAGAGTATCACCAAGATAATCATCAAGAATATCACTTGATAGCGCTAGAGAGAGACCAAGACCAAGATATGACCATACACCCTTATTCCTCCTTGTAGCTATGGTTGCAGCTGCAACTGCAACTCTCCAAAACAATTGCACTCAAACTGGTGTACAAATGAGCTAAAAATTCCTCTATTTGTATTAATCTGTCAAGTGACTTTTTTGGCTGGGCCGACCTGACTTTCTGGTAATTATATTTTTTGTGTATCTTTTTCCTGTGGATTCGACTTGTCTTTTTGGAAGATAATATTCTAATATTATTTATTCTACGAGGTTGACTGATCCGGGGCAGGATCTTTTATGATTATGGTTGAGTTTTAACTTGCATGAATATTTTAACCATTTGAGAAATTAACGAAAGAATGAGGAAAGAAGAGGATTATATCAGTCAAATACACAAATGCAGATCTGAAAACAGTAAAGAACAGCAAACCATAAGAACGCAGGTTGATAACGGAGTTCGGCACAATGTTTGCCTACGTCTCCGGGCCTTTTTCCTGTGGGGGAGGCTTCTTTATTTCTGCTTAAGTGCTCAAAATTACATCTCTGCAATGCCCAAAGGCTACAAGACTGATCTGGTCTTGTTGACACAGATCTCTAGAACCCAATGCAAGAAACGGCACGCAAATCTGATGCTCCAAGCTCCCAGAAACGATCCGACAGCGTTTCCACCTCAAGGGCTTGCCTGCAACAAACTGACTTTGGCTTGGCTCTCCAACAGCATAACTCTGCAAATCTGACTGTTCCTTGGCCTCAAACAGGCCTGGTTTATATAGCAAAGGAGTTGGTTTCTCATCCCCAACTTCCTCCAAGAATCTGGCCTCCAAAAAAAGCCCAATATCCCCCAAAAATGGAGTAAATCTGCTATTAACAAGCATAATTAATTAAAAATAACTAAAACTCTGTTGAAAAACCCAAAATAGCATAGTTTTGGTTGAAATATTTGGGCTCAGCCCCTTTCATTAGCGCTCCTGGTCATATGGCGCGGGCCATGTGGCCACGCGCCCATGGTGCTGGCCCCTGTTCATTGGCCCCAGCCCCCGGGTCCTATGGCTCAGGCATAGGCCCGTGGCCCAAACTCCCGTGCTTCCGTTTGGTGGTTGGCCTTGGTTCCGGGTCGCATGGTAAACCGCCCGCGGACCAAGGGCTAAACCATATTTACGAACCCCGCGTCGGTTAGCGCTCCCGGTTCTGTTGGCGTAGGTTCAGGCCATATGTCCACGGGGATAAAACTTCCGCGCGTGGTTTAAACTCCCGCCGTTACAACAAGGGATAGCCCACGGTCATACGACATGTGACCATACCTTGGGCCAACCGTTCAACAATTTCGCCGACGTAATCGTATAACAACCACCAACAATGGGGTGCCACGTGGCTGCCCCTGAGTGGGCCACGTGGCACCCTTTTTTCACCAATCAGAACTTAACACGTGTCGTCTTTTGATTGGTCCACCTGTTGCCACGTAAACCGCCGTACTGCCAGCTGTCGGTCCGCTGTGCTGCCACGTCATCTGATGACGTCACCTGGTGCCACGTCACCCTGCCACTTGTCGGACGCCGATTAGCCCACGTCGATGCTGACGTCATCATGCTGACATCATCGTGCCACGTGTCACCCTGTGAGTGGTGACACGTGTCACCTTGCTATTGGTCTGACCGCCTGCCAAAAGTGCCAAATCAGCATGACACGTGTCGCGTCCTGGTGATGCCACGTGTCCTGTACGGAAGCCGCCACGTGTCCTGTACGGAAGCCGCCACGTGTCCTGTACGGAATCTGCCACTTGTCGCGTCCCGATGTTGCCACGTGTCGTCATCTCCATCTGCCACGTGTCGCCTTCTGGTTGGCCCACGTCAGCTGTACGACCCTGCCACGTCATCTGTACGGACTGACACGTGTCTATACGGACTGTACGGACAGGTACAGTCAGCATCCAAAATTTCCTGTTTGGCTTTTCGGACATAACGCAATATCTTCCTCATACGGACTCCGTTTGCGATAAAAATTATACCACCGGAATCAGGAAGACGAGACGGACGCAATGGCACATGTTTCGTCGCATTCCGAGCACTTTCATTTTTGAGCATTTTTCAAGCCCTATCAGGCTTCTGGATCTGTTTTCAGATCACTGACTTGTCTTCTAGGGTTTTCACACATTTTCTTAGTGGTTCACTTGCTTCCAAAATATTCTATTCTAAGTCATAGGTTACACGTGGATGCTAATACCTCTTGAAACTACCAAAACATCAACACCCAAAGGATTTATTAAATGAAGTAAAGAAAATTTTCCAATACCTTCTCCCTAGAGTACCACTTTTATTTTCCTGGAAGTTGCCCTTTCAACCCAATCTACCAAAGGTCATACTGCCCTTGTCTTTTAGTTCTGGACTTCTTTTGCAAAACTGCATTCTACAAAATTTGCCTAAGAATCTAGTTCTAAGTACTCTATGGTGGGTAGGACCTGCTCCTCCTCCTGATCCAACATGGAAGGATCATAGAGTTTCATATTCTCCACATTCACTACTGATTAAATGCACATGTTTTGGGGTAGACTAAGTCTCTAGGTGTTATCTCCCTCCTTCTCTAATATCTCGAAAGGGCCATACTACAGAGCCTTGATCTTCTTACCAGGACCTTGCAGTTTTTTCTCGTTCAGTTGTAACCAAATCTTGTCTCCCACTTTGAATGATTTCTTGGTTCTGTATTGATCATGTCCGACCTTATACTTTTCCTATGGCTACTTCAACATATCTTGCACTTGCAAATGGATTTGCCTAATCTTTTCAACAATTTTTATGCTCTCAATACATCTCTCATGAGGTCCTCCCTCGCTTATCCTTGCTATCTATATACACCATCCAAGGGTGAAGGTGGAACATATCCAAAGAATGTTTCAAATGGAAACTTACCAGTAGAAGTGTGGATTACTCTATTATAAGAGTGTTGCATGTAGATTATATTTTCATCCCAGGTATTCAAATGCTTATGATTGTAACCCTTCAAAAGTTTCACCAAATTCTTGTTGACTACTTTTGTATGCCCATCTATATGTGGATCAAATGTTGTATATGTATTCAACTTAGTGTCCATATTCTCCCACAATGTAGTTCAAAATGTGATAAAAAAATATGGTATCCATGTATGAGATGATGCTCCTTGGTACCCCAAAGTGCACTCAAACATGTTCAAAGAACATTTTTGTTGCTTCTTATCCTTTGATTGATCTAGATTATATTGAGAATGAAATGAGATACAAACAAAAATATCGAAGAGAACACAAAAAAATAGTGAAACCCAACTTCTATTAATGAATAAAATAGCAAAATATTGTAGAACACAAACTGGCTAGAATGATGGTAGCTTATCTATGAAGATAAAGAGATGTTGGCTACACTCATTCACAAAAACATGATTAAAAATATATCGAAAATGTCATTTTATCATGAATCCTAAAAACTAAAGAGGCACAAACCATAAACATCAAAACCCTAACCCTAGAAAACGAAATGCCAAAAATATTGTGGGCCTCGAGGAAGTTAGTTGATATGTCAACTTCTTGGGGGACAACTTTTGCATATGATTTATATTTGGGGTGCATGAAATCTCATTGCAAATAAATATTTTAGTATTACAACTTTTGGTTGGGGCTAGGGAATGCTATTGCAATCCATATCGACCCGAATGTCCAAAAAACATCGTTTAGGGCCTCAAAATGACGCCGAATGTTTCGGACCCGAAAAAGCATAGAAAAAACTACCAAGAAGATACAAAACTATTGAGTTAGTGAAATAAGTGGGCAGCCACCAATATCCACCTAGATCATTCCTCCCCCATTAGGAAGAAATGGTCTCCATTTTGTCAAGTTCCCTCATCAAATGGGGAACCTTGTGTTGAATTTGTCTCTTGGTGAGCCACTTGCCTTGGTGATGAAGTTGCCCTACTTCGACGACCTGGTAGAGTTGTATGTTTTTTTGGTCGGTACCTTTCATTTGTGTATCGATGATTTGATTAACTGTAGACTAATCAAGGCAGTTAGGATTGAGTTATGTAGGGGCAAAGGGCTCAACTACCTCCAAGGTGTCCAATAGAGGTGGAAAATATAGGAGAAGGAGCTCCATGTTAAAGACTAGATGCATGACAAGGAATGGAGAAATACTTAATTCAAAATAATTCTCACCTACAACCTTGGTGATGGTGTACGACCCATATCGAAGTGGGAAAATATTGTGACGAGGTCATGCAAGGTGCTCTTTTTACAAATGTAACAAGACCTTATCACCAACTTGAAACTTGTGTAGAACTAGATGTTGGTCATGTCGTTACTTGTACTTGGAATTGAATTTTTGCAATATTTCATGGACTTGTTGGTGTATGTGATGAATCATTTCAACAAATCTTGTTGCCTTATTAGCCTCATTTTGAGTATGGGTAGACTCTTCATGTGTGGATGCAATGGGAAGAGATACGTCGATTGCGGCCAATGGTTGGAACCCCAAGCACACCTGAAAAGTGTTGTGGCCAGTATATCTATGAAGGTTCGATTGTAGCTATGTTGAACATAAGGAAGACTCTCATCCCATGTACAAGTATGTTTGGAGTTGTACATTCTAAATATATGCACAATCATTTTGTTGAATACCCCCATCTGTACATCAGATTGGGTGTGGAAGGAAATTGATTTAGTGAGCTTGGTGTCCATCAATGACCACTTATTAGACCATAATGTACTCAAGAAATTTCTATCACGATCTGAAATAACAGTGTGTGGTAGCCCGAAATGAACCCAAACACGCTCGAAGAAGATCTTGGTAGTGGCCTTGGCTATGATACTCTTCTTTTAGGGTGTCAAAACTGTCAGCTTAGAGAATCAATCAATGACTATGAAGACATAGTCATTACCATGCTTGGTTGAAGGTAGACCGAACATGTAATCCATGTATATAGACTCCCAAGGCCTAAAAAAAGTAGGTAGAGGGGTGTATAACCCCCATTTATTAATGGTGGGTTTGAAGATAACGAAGATAATGCATGATTTTATATACTTTTTGAAATCTTGTAAAAGCTTTGACCAATAAAAATACTTTTGGATTATTGCCACTATTTTCTCCATGCCAAAGTGTCTTTCCACCCGATTGTAATGAGATTCCCAAATCAACTTCGCGAGCTCGCTTGAAGGAGCACAAAGATGGCCTAGATGGCATATCATTCCATCTTGGAGATGATATTTTGCAACTGGGGTGCCTACACCTAGCATTCAATATGCAACAATGAATTCAGGATCACTGTCATATAACTTGGACCACCCTGAGGTCTCATGCCCATACGATTTGAGCACCGTGGTTAGTGCCACAACTAGAGGTCGACCGAGGTAGGACAACTTTATTGGTGCTTTCCTTCTTTTACTTGATTTTCAAGTGAAATTGTTGCAGGTCTATGGACCACTTTTGGTGGCATTCATTCTGTAACTTCCCTTGCGTCTACATGAACTGTAGAGTCTTGTGATGAATGTAGATGATCGTTTCTTTTCCCAGAATGTAATGATTCCACTATCGACATTCCTGCACAATGGAGTACATCTCCTTGTCATAGGTGGGATACTTGTGAACAACATCAAATAAATTTTCACTATGATAGGTAACTGGATGTCCTTGCTGAGTGAGGATGACACCTATAAAATAGTTTGAGGCATCTATATCGATCTTGAAAAACTATTGTAGATATGGAAATGTGAGGGTAGGTCCATAATATAGGCATTGTTGAATGCTTTCTGTTGTGATTCAAACTAGACAAACTTGGATTTATCTCTCCTCTTGGTCACTTGATTTAAGGGCCAATATATATGAGAGAACCCCAACATGAACTTGTGGTAGAAGTTGGCAAGGCCCAAGAAGCTGCAAAGATCTGTTAGAGTCATTAAGGGTGGCCAATTATGATTGACTTGTATCTTGGATAGGTCCAGATGAACCCCACATTCATCCACGATGTATCCTAAGAATTGGATTCTCTACATGCTGAATGAACATTTCTCCAAGTTGACATATAACTTGTGTTGCCACAGGGTTCTCAGATCCTAATGAATGTGTTGCAAGTGCTCTACCTACATTCAATTGAAGATGAGAATGTCATCCAAATATACCATCATGAAAGAGTTTGTGAACGACTCCAATATATCATCCATCACTCTCATGAATGTCATTGGAGCACTAGTCAATCCAAAATGCATGACCAACCACTCAAAGAGGCCTTCTTTAGATTTGAAGGATTTCCTCCATACATCAATTGATTCTATCATAACTTGGTGATAGCCTGACTTTAGATTGATCTTGTTGAAGAAATTGACACTCTTGATTTGTTCAAGAAGATTGTCAATCTAGGGGATTGGTTATCGATTCCTTATAGTGTTTTTTTCATGGCTATACAATCCATACAGAGTCGCCACATTCCATCCTTCTTCTGCACCAACACAAATGGGATCCCACAAGGTGAGGAGCTTGGTCGAATGTGGCCCTTGTATATAAGATCATGAATTTGTTGCTTTATTTCCTCATTCTCCAAAAGGGAGTGTCTATATATTGGACCATTTGGAAAGGGGGAACCAAGTATCAAATCAATGGGATGTTTGACCTAATAGTGCATAGGAACCCCTACAGATGAAGTGTAGAGGTCTTTGTATTCCTCTATCAGTTTCTCCACCTGTTTTTGATGTACAAAGAGATCATGTGTTTATGTTGTGGTGGTCACAATGACCTTTTGTTCCCATTATGATCGAACCATGAAGATGCCAAACTCCACAGTCTGGGAGATTAATTTTCACCATTATTTTTCCAATATCAATGAAATCGCAGTAGTTAGAACTACCTCGGGTACCTGGTATCCCCCTCAAAGTAATAATGAAACTACAAGGGACTCATAAAAAAAATGATGTTTCCACATATAAGGTTGTCTTAAAAGAACATCACAAACTTCGAGCAGGGTAACATCACATTGTACCTCATCTTTGAAGGGATTTATTTCATAAAAACACTGTTGGTTTACATGAAGGTCTCATCCTTGGCTCAACTAGCCAATGGTGTATGGTTGGGGGTTTGGCATCATCAACAAATTCAATATCTTTATGACCTTGGATGAGTTCATGTTTTTCTAGCTCCCGCTGTCAAGAATGAAATGCAATGGGTTTCCCTTCACCAACATCTGTGAATGTAAGAGGAGCTCACCTTTCTCAAGCTCCTCTCACTGATCTGGCTAGATATTTGCAGTTGCGATAGTAACACTATGTTTTGCATCAATTATCCACTTTCCCTTATCCTGCTTCGAATGAGATTCTAATTCAGGATCCAAATATTTTTCTTTAAGTTTGACCAACAATGACATTTTTTAATGGCATTCATCAATGTTGTTCCAAGGGAGTTTTTGGAACTCACACCACTTTCCAGTGTCCTTCTTCATCTTTTGGTTACCCTTCTTTTTCTATGACTTGGAATATCTCTCTTGAGGTGGGAATTCCTTGCTATGTTCCTTGTTCTATGAGTTAGGGACACATTTTCCATGCTTCTATTGTTGCATATTTGTAGACCCAAAATCCTTATTTCTCTTCTTAAATTTCTTCTCAATTTTGACAACATATCAATAATCAACTCCCAGTGGGAAGACATCCAAGAAATACATCTATGTTTCGATGTAGTTGTGTAGTCTATTGCGGTACTTCAGAACTAGGTGCAACTTGTAGTCTCTGATACCCAACTTTGAGCATAAGTATGGAAGATGTTAGTGTACTCTAACACTGCCTAGTCTCTTTCCTGGTGCAAAGTCATCCATCTTGTGTATTGTTCATCATAGTTTCCAACAATGTAGAAATCCTCCTTGAGGGAATCAACAAAGGCCGCCCAAGTGAGCCTTATCCTGAATTCCATAGACTCATCTTCGGTATGTCTCTCCCAGTAACATTCCCACCAATATTTGACATTGGGGAGGGATTTAAAGAGAGCAAAGGTGATATTTTCAAAGTAATATTTTTTTTGAACAATGCAATATCGTTCTAACAGATTCAAATATTTCTCCAAAGAATTTGCATCTATGTGGCCTTAAAATAAAGGGATATCAAATTTAACTTGTACCTTGAAGGGTGTCACACCTAAAAAATAGATGCTTGTTGAAAGTGTCTCACCTACCATCGAAGGATCTAGGTGAATTTTTCCATCATCTTGTTTTGTTGTCATGTGAGGGATTCCTCAAGAAACATTTTTAAAGGATCTCTTGCTTCGTCATCTCTCTTTTCTTCCACTATGGGAGGTTTCTTGAGTCGATAAGAGAAATTATCCCCAAGTAAAACTAGTTTGAGACCCAACACTCTATACCTCGACCTTGTCGGAGAAATGCACTGAGAAATAAAAAGATCAGACTGCTCTGATACCATTGATCTGGATTATATTGAGAACAAAATGAGATACAAACAAAAATATAACAGAGAACACAAAAATACAATGAAACCAAACTTCTATTAATGAATAAAATAATTAAAAATATTGTAGAACACATACTGGCTAGAATGGTGGTAGCTTATTTCCAAATAGAAATAGATGTTGGCTACACTCATTTGCAAAAATTTGGTTACAAAGAGGCCAAAAAGGGTCTTTTATCATGAATCCTAAAAAACAAAGAGGCACAAACCTTAACATCAAAATGCTAACCCTAGAAGATGAAACACCAAAATTATTGTTGGCCCCGAGGTGTTTAGTTGATACATCAACTTCCTAGGGGAACTAATTTTGCATATGATCTCCATTTGGGCCGTATAATAGCTCATTGTAAAGAACTATTTGAGGATTACAAATTTTGGGTGGGGCTATGGAATTCCATGACAATTCATAACCCCTTGAATGTCCAAAAAACACCTTTTAGGGCCTTGTTGTAGCACAAGTTGTAGGTTGGGAAAATCTTGACCCAACCAAAAAGAAAGATATACAACTTCATAATCCTACACCCAATGTCACCTCGATGTAGGTCCCACACTTCAAGGGTGACTAGGTCATTCTAGGGAGGTGATCTCGATGACCCTAAGGGGAATGATATGGAGATGGATAGAGATGGAAGAGGAGCCCCTATAGGTCATGTCTAAGTGGAGTAAAATGTGTGGGATTAAGTCTTGGGAAGGTCCAAGGTTTTCTAAGTATGTTGAGTAACCTGTAAATGGTGAAATACCTGCCCGAGACACAAGAAAAATCACTTTGCAATGATGTATGTTAGTTGAATCAGCAAGTTAAGCTTCATGTCCCTAATTTTCAGCAATAGGTAACAATATGTATCAGCAATAATACGGTACTATTATCTGCTCAATAAATTGTAGAGATCAAGTAGAATATACAAGAGAATGACTAGTTAATGACTAGCTAAACTCAAGATGAAAAACCAATATTATAGCATAAAAATATAAGGCTGTTGTAAACACTTGTTTGCAACAAATTTTATCAGCCTTATGGATGTAAAATTCAATGTATTACAGAAATAAAATCAGCTACTGAAAACCCCTCAAACTTTGCCAAAAAGTGCGCTAGACCAAGAAGAATAAGTGTGCAAATTTTGAGCAAAATCTAATGGTTGATAAGAGAGTTATTCAAGCAACTGAGTTAGGGTTTCTACAGCCCTAATGGATGAAGATGTAATTTTGTAGCAGAAGAAAGAAGTAGCCCCTTGATGGGACGCCCTAGTGGTTGTGAGGTTCCCAAGGCACAATGAATACAATCCACTTTGCAATAAGTAAAAATGACCAAAAATCATGTTTCCCAATGCAATATTTGTGCCTTTAGTTATGGGTTAATGGGGTAAAGAAGAAAGAGCCAGGGTTACTGAATCCTTGGGGGTGTAAACCCTCTTACTTCTCAAGGAAAGTAACCTAGCTAGGGTTTGAATATGAGGAGTGTAAATCCTCTTACTTCCTCAACTAAACCCTTGCAAAACAATTTTAAAAGCTTGATAATTATGGTGGAAACTAGGATAGGGGTGTATGCCCTTATACTCCCTATCTAGCCTTGGAAAAAAAAACCTTATATTGAATTATAAATGATAATAACAAATTAAATAGACCATACCATTCAAGAAAAAGCATTAACATGCCAAATTAAACCTCCACAAAAGCAAAATAATGAACTCTTAGAGATAGCACACCATCATCATCATCACACCATAACCAAAAAAATTTATTCATGTTATCATACAATTTGTACTTTCCCAAAGCCAAAGGAAAGTGAACACTAAATTGGCGTAACAAGGAGGATGTCCTATCACTGTCACCTTAATAAGACACCTCTTTCTATTTAGGAGTGGTACCCCAGGGGAAACGTCCTCGGTGACCTGGGGGTTTGAGAAGGATAACGTAAGAGTATCAAGAAAGTAGCATCCCTCTCACATGTCACTCTGATCAAAAGTTCCAAAGGTTTTATTTATATGAAGCAAAATAATATCTAAGTGTACCTGCCCAAAACAAGACAACAAGAAAAATACTATTTGCAAGTACCATATGATTTTAGTGCTTCATAAAACCATAGACTTTTGATAAAAAGAACAAGCTGATATAAAATCTGAAACAACAGAAGTATTTATGACACACAGACAGACACACACACACATATATATATAGCTTCACAATTATGTCTCAATAAATCTTAAGAAATGACCAGTAATGATATCATAAACTTGACAAAGTGATAGCAATTGCCAGAAGCAATGATGACAATGTATAATCATCTTTAAAAATTGATTTTAATATAAATTTTCTGATGTTATAGATGCCTTTAGCAATCGTTTGCAACAACAACAAAGTAGTTAGTAGGTTAGACATCTAATCTAAAGTTAGAAATAGTTAGTAAAGGTCTTAAGGTAGATGGTTTAAGAGTTATTTTAGTCAATCAATCACTTGCAAGGTATGAAATAGTGCCTTTTAGGGTAAATGGATTCAATGTTGCAGCGGGAAAAAACAAATGATAATATATGAGCTAAAGGAAAAGGGAAGATGATTGAGGTGTTAGTAACCTAAGGCCTCAATATCTAAAACCCTAGAAGAAAAAATGCTAGGAAGTAGGTAACCCTAGGCCCTAGCGATTTCCTTCTTCTTTAGATAAAACTTGAAATAAATGTATGAAGCTTATTGAAGCAATGATACTAGAGTGCTACTAAGGTAGGGCTCTAGTATATCCTTCAAGGGAGGTGTTCTATATCAAAATCAAGTAGGTGAAGGGTTATAAAGAAAACGACAATAACATGTGCTTTTCTCCTAGGGTCTCACACTAGAAATTTCATAATCTTATAAATGAACAAGTAAATGCAACATAACCATTCAAAATAAAGAAGGATTGCATATTTCTACTTACTTCATCAAGAAAAATCTAGCCACAAACCCTAGTTGCAGACTTTCCACCATGAAAATGCAAAAATACACCAAAAGAAGCCTCCTCCAAGAGTTGTGTACCACTTAATTTCAGCCAATAAGCCTTAAAAGAGGTCGAATTTCAGACCTCACACTTGTGTGAGTGAAAGATGATAAAAAATGAGATTTTTAACTCTCTATTTATACAATATGAATGACATTTAATTACATTTTAGGTCAAAAAAGGCTGGCATGGCCACTTTACATCAAAAATCTAGTTTTACATAAAATTAACAATTCAAAACCCTAATTTTCCTTTAGGGATAATGTCATGCCCCTTCGAGGGTGACATTAGGCCCCATCATGGAACGCTAGGCCTTAGAAGTGAGACGTTAGGCCTCAAAAGGCCTAAAAAATTGCCATACGTGCTAACCAAGTCGTCCTCATGCCAAAACCCTAAATGGATGACATCAAGGCTCCATATGATGACGTTAGGGGCCTTCAAGGGCCAACGCCATGGTGGAAGGGAAAGACCCCCCTAGGTTCAGGCTTGCCAAAATGTCTCTAGTGGAATGTCCTCCTTTTTCTCTGGTGCAAGCCTCTAGTATCCCTCTGCCCCTGACTGGGGTCACAATATCCATCTGGTGGGATTTTATCCCCATGGAGGTTTGAATTAATCATCTCCACATATGTAGTTGTCTATTGGGCATGGTCCTACAACAAAAACAAGTACGCCCTCCATGGGCTCATAAGTCATAGGGATTATAGCAATGTCAATCACATCTAATAATCAAGTTACCCAAACATGTCCATCAAACCCCCCTTTACCCAGACAAATGCTCAAAGATGTTATGTTATTTAACAAGCCAGGTTTGGGGAGGGTCTCAGAACATCTTATTCGGATAATCCTCCTTAGATGTGGGGTGTTACCCAAGTGAAGACCAATCTAGTTCATGTAAATGAATGAGATGGTGTAAGGGATGTTTGGGAAAGGGGTTAAGTGATAATAGGGAAATGTAGGTCTTACCTATGGGTGCCTCTGTAGAGGGTGAGATGCATCATGTCATGGATGAAATTGTTTCCTAGGCCATTCAATTCCTTTTACTCTTTGTATTATTTCTTTTTATTTTCAAGAGAATAGTTGGAGGACATTGTCTTGGCATGGTGACCAGTGGTGACATTGTTACCCATAGGAATTTCATAGAGAGGAGAAGGTTGGCTCATGATGGGACCCCCTTTCTCTTGGCTATGCTACCAAGAGCCACTACCCTAGTTTGGTGACCAAATGGATGGCAGTGTCACACTGTTACATGCCCATGGAGCTAATAAGCCGGCTCATGATGAGACCTCCTATCCACCAACTAGACCTTGAGTTTTATTTTATTTTACGGGTCCCCTTTTCTTGCTTAGAATCCTTTTATTTCTTTCTAGGGAATCCATGGATGAAGTATCTCAAGGTCTCATCTTGGATTTTAACTTTTTCCATCTACTTTTACCCTCTGGGCCCTTAGCCCCTTCTTCCCACAAGGCAAGGTACAACCCTTACTAGCTTGGCAAACCCAATGCACGAACCAATGTAGGGAAAACATGAGAGGGATAATGATGAAAAGTGGTAAGTATGGAAGGAATGGATGGTGATATTTCATAGACCCACCCAGTGGAAAATCATCCCTAAGGGAACCAACTTACTAGGGCACGTTGTCATCCCCTCCAGGTATGGACAAGTTAAAGAGCATAATTTCCAAGCAAACGTCGTGAAACAAAAGAGAATTCAATGCACATATTCAAATTTTTTGAGAATCAAAGTGACACATACCATGATACCCAAACTCATTAACTCATGGAGAAAGACCCACTGTTGCTTCAAAATCAAGATGATGGGTTGGATGTTGTTGTTGCTGATAGATAGGAGGTGTTGATGAAAGGATGGGCCATCCAGGGCCAAGCTCAAGTCATATGGCTCTGGTTAATCCATGTATAAGACCTGTAGGCCTCGAGACATAATCTCTTTATTTATCCCTAGGATAGGGGATAACATATGGCTCCAACTCGGGGACATGTGCTCACCGTAGAGTGCATGAGAACCTCAACATCTCTGGCATGTCCCGTGATCTGCTAGATCTCAACAAAAAACAATCAGTAGTCTTTGGGGTGGTGATATCACCCATGGCTCATAAATGATACAATGAAATGAAACAAGCATATATATAGATGGAAATGAAACTACAACTACACTACTCTAGCATGATATGCAGATGGTATATGCAATGAATGCAAATGCCTACCTACCTACTTGTACTTACCTGTTAGTTGAATGTTAGGTGTAGTCAAATATCCAGTGAACCATCCTAGAAATGTCTCACAATACATGCCTCTTTGATTCATCATGAACCAAAACAATGATAAGTGAAGCACAAAAATAACATGAGTTAGAAAATGTATTGTATCATCGGAAATCGAGAAATCTAGCTCATGGAGGCGGGGGGGAGGGACCAAATTATGCCAATTCACATTCTTAGGAAAGTGCTCAATCCATATCAGAGAGGGATCATGAAAAATAAAAGGTTCAAAAGACCGACTCAAAGGGTCTGAAAGTTGGCTACCTTGGACGTCATCATATCCTGAGGTCTGGGAAAGGACTAGTAAAAAACTAGAGAATGATTGGCAAATTTCTAAGGGAAAGTTGAAAGAGTGATATAATAAACTTCTTCTTAATGTATTCAACCTACCTTTGAATTCTAAAGGAAGGCTCTGCCTTGGAGAAAACTTAAGACAAGGGAAATGTTTCCCAACTACACCCTTAGTGACATAGCAAGGTAAAACAATCAAAGGGGGATGGATAATATTGTCACAAGTACCATGATTTAGGAAAGCAATGTCCTCACCTCTATCAAGATCTAAGAACAACGATGGTTGATAATATTCTTCATAGAATAAATCCAAGTGTTGAAAGGAGTACTCATCAAAATATTCAAGGTATGATCGGAAATCATCAGAAGAAAATAGAACTAGGTCACCCTTGGAGATGTCTGTAACTATATCATTTCCTTGTTGCTAGATGTCAGAATCATTAGTAACCTCAGATGATAGTTGTAAAGGAAACATTTGGAAATATCCTTCCATATCATAAATGGGATCTTCATTAGAACAAATCACATCCCACTTACGTCTTCCAACATGTATGAACTCGTCAATATTATCAACAATGTCACTAGATTTATCATAACATGAGGTATTTAATGCATCCAAGGGATCCTCTAGTACTTATTCACTTTCCAAATCATAAAACAGATCATCATCAAAATATTGGAAAGGGAAATAACTTACCATGTTCACTTCTTGTTGTGCAGGAGCATCGATAGCTTGGATGGCTTCACCAAATGGAAGAGGATCCAATGTATCATCATCAAGACTCATCTCTTCGTCTTCATCATAAAATGAAGGAACTAGCTCTTCCAACGGTTCCTTTACTTCTTCACCTTCTAAATAATATAACAAAGTGTCATCAAGAAACTGTAAAGGAAAATGACTCACCTCATTCTCTTCATCTTATTCAGGAGAGATAGGATCTTGGAAGGCTTCATCAGATGGAGGATAAGTTACTAGTTCTTCATCCTCATAATTCACTTTTCTAGTTAAATATTTACTGCATTCTATTGAATCATGGGAAAAATATTGCTCCTCTTCAAGGGGTTGACAATTTTATTCATAAATTTCTCCTTCTATTATCATAGGGTTCTTGGTATTGAGTATGGTACACATCCCTGAGATATTCCAAAAAATCTCAGTGGTGAATCCTTCGTCCTCTAGGGCTATTGCGATATTCTTAAGGGAATCTTCATATGCCAGGCATTGTGGTTTCAAAAACTCAATAAACCTATTGATGAGGTCTACAGAAGATGATACACCCCTATTTTTGCAACAACTCTTAAACCAAACTTGCAAAAAAGATGGCGGAGAAAGTATGAACAATTTTACCGAATCATCCTCTCCTCCCAATTCTATCTCACTTATATACTTCAAGAATTCTACAATGTGAGTAATTGGGAGGCCTCCAAATCTTGGAGAGTTGTTTAACCATTTTGTATCAAAATAATGTGGGTATCCTTGAAAACTTTTGAAATCAATATTCGGACACACTTGTTCCTAGGGTGCCATGATCCCATAACTTGGAAATATCATAGTATTGAGAGCAAGGTGGAACCTTGGAAAAGGTCAGTGGAGTCGCCAAATATCCTTTTAAGTATTATCAAAGGGATGAGGGAATCACCCTCAGTGGAGTCCCCAAGTAAGCTTTGTGAAAATAAGGCTTTTGGATAAAAGCTTACCAAAAAAGTGTCATCTTGAGGAATATTGACTCAGTGTTCCTGACAACGGTGCCAAAATGTTATCGCGCAATTTGTACTTGCCTAAATCCAAAGGCAAGTGAACACTAAATTGGTGTAATAAGGAGGATGTCCTATCACTGTCACCTTAATAAGACACCTTTTTATATTTAGGAGTGGTACCCCAAGGGAGACGTCCTCTGTAGGGACCAAATTAATTTAAGTCTATTAAAATCCATAAATTGAAACAGATAAGATTACTTCTAC
The DNA here is from genome assembly GCA_009831015.1 of Picea engelmannii. Lineage (NCBI taxonomy): Eukaryota > Viridiplantae > Streptophyta > Pinopsida > Pinales > Pinaceae > Picea > Picea engelmannii. The sequence continues at coordinate 696,777 of ML780301.1, forward strand.
GCAGAAAAACTCAGTTATTTCTTTCATTCAGCATATAAGCATGTTAAATTAATTAATGAACAACAATTTCATAATATAATAAGAATTACTTAACAAAATAATATAAATTACCTCTTCCTGATGCTAATTCCCCCGTTGATCTGGTTGTCCTTTCCCTGCATCCTTGCCCAGCTCAATGCACTGACCAAACTCTGCCCAAATTGACTAACCTCCCAACCAACTAGGAGCAGCCTGTCCGGCTCCCTAGCTCCAGAATACCGAAAGGAATCTTGGCCCCCGTGCCCAAAACCCCCAGCAACCCGGTGCCCCCTGCAATGGTTCACCAAAAACTCCCAATATCAAAACTCCCCACACCAGAAAATATCCAAACAAAAATCCAGTCCTCCTTCAAAATGTTCCCCCCCTCCAAAATAATGATCCTCCTCCCAAGACTCCTCCTTGTCATATCCCCCTTCACCAACTCTCCTCCCCCTCATTAATTTACTTATCTCCTCCTTTATTATCCTATCCCCCTTCTTTAATATCTTATCCCCTTCATCAATATCTTATCCCCTTCTTTAATGTCTTATCCCCTTCTTTAATGCTTCATTTCCCCCACTGCATACGTAAAGCATTTAATTAAATAAATTAAAATTATTAATCCCCTTAAATTTATTACCCATGTCATTGAATGTGATATGTAATCAATCAATTAATTAATTAATCAATCAAAAGTTATAAACAATTAATAAATAAATAAATAATATTATTAATACTAATCATTGTTTAATTAAAACCATATTAGGACAATTAATTATCTAATTAATTATACTTAAAAATCCCCATGAACTATTTAACTAGGGTTGTTACATACACCCACCCTTCAGGAAACTTTGTCCCGAAGTTAAGGTATCTCATGATACAAGGAAAAGAAACATGGTTCACACATTCATGACAATTAACCGACACTATTAGTAAGTAAGCCAAGAAAACTCATACATACTAGTGTACATGTACAAGAAATGCATGTGTAGCTAGTACATACAAGTCT
>ML780301.1:713093-739240 GCA_009831015.1 Picea engelmannii
TTTTTTTTTTTTTTCTTCTAAGGCACTAGGGTTTGTGTATTGCGTATATGCTTAGACCTCTTGTAACTTGGCTCGAACTTTGCGCTGGGCTGGGACGAGTTGATTGCAGGTGACAATGACTCGTTTGCTACTATACTTCCTATCTCTATCTATTTCCATTTTGTTTTATTTGATTTTTCCGATTTTATTATTTATTTTTTTCAATGATGATTATATCAATGCTTTTATATATATATATATATATATATATATATATACCCCAGGAGCTTGCTCCCTTTCTTCCTTGAATATCGAGATCGAAGGCATTTGAACCCGTCACAAGTCACGATAATACCTCATAGCAGACTTAGACTAGGTTGGAACCTGTAACCTGTAGCCTCTCGTCCCCGATGTGCTTTGGATCTCATCCTCAAGATAAAACAAACTATGAATAAAAAGGGAATTGAATTAGATCTTTAGCTTAAATTATAAAAAAAATGCCAATTATATAATAGGAAGTTGACTTAGCGTTTTACTTGGCAATATTAGTAGAAGTACTAATTATAAATGATAAGGTGGATTAGGGTTTTAGCTTGACAAAGATAGCAAGGCGAGTTAGGGTTGAAAAAATAGCAAAGCACTAGTTAATAATAAATTTGGTAATCATGCTAATAGGGTCGAATCAGGTCTTGGGTTGATCTTACATGCAATGATTGGATAAGAAGGTCGAATTAGGTTTGGAGTGAGGAAGCAATTTTTTTTTTTTTTTAAACAAGCCCAATTCTAACTGCTAAGAACTCTACAGGGTTTCAGAGTGCAGATCAACATAATGAAAGCAAAATAACATTAGAAGTAATACAACACAACTCTTTGTTTGTTTAATTGAAGCAAGTGTTAAAATTTATTTTTAACACTTCAATAAGTATATTATTAAACCATTTATATTTTCAATGTGTGTACTGTTTACATATATATATATATCTGTATCTAAAAAAAATTTGGGCTTGGCTTGCAGGTTAGGTGGGACTGGAGCTAGAGCTTGGATTTTCATCAAATTAAGGGTTTTAGGGTTTCACCCTAACTAAACAGAAGTGTTTAAATTCTGGGTGGGTAGGTAGGCCCTTGGCTCCAAATTTTGAACGGCTCTGATACCATGTGTAGGGACCAAATTAATTTAAGTCTATTAATAAAATCCATAAATTGAAATAGATAAGATTACTTCTACGCAGAAAAACTCAGTAATTTCTTTCATTCAGCATATAAGCATGTTAAATTAATTAATGAACAACAATTTCATAACAGAATAAGAATTAATTAACAGAATAATATAAATTACCTCTTCCTGATGCTAATTCCCCCGTTGATCTACGCAGAAAAACTCAGTAATTTCTTTCATTCAGCATATAAGCATGTTAAATTAATTAATGAACAACAATTTCATAACAGAATAAGAATTAATTAACAGAATAATATAAATTACCTCTTCCTGATGCTAATTCCCCCGTTGATCTGGTTGTCCTTTCCCTGCTTCCTTGCCCAGCCCGATGCACTAACCAAACCTTGCCCAAACCGACTAACCTCCCAGCCAGCTAGGAGCAGCCTGTCCGACTCCCTAGCTCCAGGATACCGAAAGGAATCCTGGCCCCCGTGCCCAAAACCCCCAGCAACCCGGTGCCCCCTGCAATGGTTCACCAAAAACTCCGAATATCAAAACTCCCCACACCAGAAAATATCCAAACAGAAATCCAGTCCTCCTTCAAAATGTCCCCCCCCTCCAAAATAATGATCCTCCTCCCAAGACTCCTCCCCATCATATCCCCCTTCACCGACTCTCCTCCCCCTCATTAATTTCCTTATCTCCTCCTTTATCATCCTATCCCCCTTCTTTAATATCTTATCCCCTTCATCAATATCTTATTCCCTTATTTAATGTCTCATCCCCTTCTTTAATGCTTCATTTCCCCCTGCATACGTAAAGCATTTAATTAAATAAATTAAAATTATTAAGCCCCTTAAATTTATTACCCATGTCATTGAATGTGATATGTAATCAATTAATTAATTAATTAATCAATCAAAAGTTATAAACAATTAATTAATATTATTAATACTAATCATTGTTTAATTAAAACCATATTAGGACAATTAATTATCTAATTAATTATACTTAAAAATCCCCATGAACTATTTAACTAGGGTTTTTACATCCTCAGTGACCTGGGGGTTTGAGAAGGATAAGGTAAGAGTATGAAGAAAGTCCCACCCCTCCCACATGTCACTCTGATCAAAATTTCCAAAGGTTTTAATGAGATGAAGCAAAGTAATATCTAAGTGTACCTACCCAGAACAAGACAACAAGAAAAATACTATTTTCAAGTACCATATGATGTTAGTGCTTCATAAAACCATAAAATTTTGATACAAAGAACAACTTGATATAAAAGATGAAGCAACAAAAGTATTTATGACAACAATATATATATAGCAATAGCTTTGAAATTATGCCTCAATAAATCTTCAAAAATGACCATAAATGATAACATAAACTAGACAAAGTGATAGCAATTGTCACAAGCAATGATGGCAATGTATAATCAACTTTAAAACTTGCTTTTAAGATGAATTTTTTGTTTTTATAGATGTATGTAGCAATATTTTGCAACAACAAATTAGTTAGTAGGTTAGTCTAATCTAAAGTTAGAAATAGTTAGTAAAGCTCTTAAGGTAGATGGTTTTAAAGTGGTTTTAGTCAATCAATCACTTGCAAGGTATGAACTAGTGCATTTTAGGGTAAATGGAGTCAATGTTGCAGCGAAAATTCTCCGAGGGAAAAAAAATGATAATACATGAGCTAAAGGAAAAGGGAAGATGATTGAGGTGTTAGTAACCTAATGCCTCAATATCTAAAACCCTAGAAGGAAAAAAAATCTAGGAAGTAGGTGTTGGAACACATATATTTCTGAACTTTTGAGTTTTATTTTCCTCTTTCACGAATATATAATCTTTCCCAAATCATGACTTAGAGGATAAATTTCGAACTTTAAATCCATTTCATTCTTGGTTAAATAAGAATAAGGCGCACATAATGTCCACCGTTAATAAAGCCTTTTATTTAATCAAACGATCCTAATCTCTTCGAAGTTGTGGAGCCGCCAAATTGTTAAAGAAGTAAATTGCTAAGGTTGCTTAAGAGCTTTGCGCTTCAAGCGTTTCAATATGTCTAAACAATGAAAACCCCGAATGCCAAAATGTTGAAGTTCTCAAGGCTAATTCAAGGTTTAAAGCCTGATAAATTAAAACATAAGAATGATTAATAGAAGATTAACCTCTCTGAGATTTCAATCTTCAGGAGATCCCTACCCTCTTACATTTGAAACCTTCGAAAGTCGAACCACTGAATTTTTAATAACGTTTATGATTGGTTATAGTTAATGATTGGAATGATTATTTTTTATTTTCCATTAATGTGAAAAACTTACAGACTTCTTTTGTTTCGGGCAGGTTAATGGCGCCATCAAAACTTAGCAGAACGCCAAACTAATTCGAGAGTCTGATAAAATAGGCGAAAAGACCAAACATAGCAAAGAAAGGGATAAATAGACAGAAAGGGAAGCTCAAACTCTCAGGAACGCTAAGTCTCCGGAGTGGAAGATCTCATGCAGTGTGTCCTTTGAGTTCAATGATGTAGATTCATTTTGAAAATCCAGGCTTCGGAACTTCGGGAATTCTAGCTTCACAACATCGCAAACCTTCCGAAGCAGTTATCCCCGAAGTGCAGGATCTCATGTTGCATGTCCTTTGAATTCAACGGTGGAGATTCATTTCGGAAATCTAGGCTTCAGAACTTCGGGAATTCTAGCTTCACAACATCGCAAACCTTCTGAAGTAGTAATCACTGAAGCGCAGGATATCATGTCGCGTGTCCTTTGAGTTCAATAGTGGAGATTCATTTCAAAAATTCAGGCTTCGAAACTTCAGGAAGTCTAGCTTCACAAAATTTCAAACCTTCCAAAGTAGTTATCCCCAAAGCACATGATCTCATGTCGTGTTCCCTTTGAGTTCAACGGTGGAGATTCACTTCGGGTCTTTGAAGGTTCTTTACTCAACATTGCTTGCCTCCCACAAAATACGAACCCGTCAAATACATAGATCATATTACAGGTGTCCCCAACTCTGATCGACATAAAATAATTGTGTGAATATTCCTCCACATGTGACCGAGAGATGTGACCCCAGCTAAAACTTTAGGCGCTTATCTTACTTTGCGAGATCTGACGGCTTATCTCTCTCTCGCCTAGATCAATGGTCAAGGGAAATTGTGTGATGTCCCGTTCCCAAGAGTAGGCCTGCAGGGAGTGACTTAGTAGTCTATATGTTCTCGTAGACTATAGTCAGGCACAAACAGGGAACAAGATGGAGAAATAAGAAGGAATTGATGGCTAAACGATGAATTAAGCCAAAATACTTAGGAAAAGTCACTTAAGCCTAAGTCAACGAAGAATTAGAATGAAAAAGTGTTAAAGGGGGACTTAATTGATTAATTAATCACTTTAGGAGGAAAAACGCCTAGCTTAAGTGAGGTCGATGGTGAATTATATTGGGAAAGGTATAAAGGGAGGAATTTGACCTAATTCCTCATCATGCATTGTTATGATTTGATGTTGAGAATTCCCAGAGGAGGAGGAGAGCCGACCTTATTGTTTTGTGGATTTCTGGAGGAAACCACCACCATTGATCGATTTCGGTGTTGAGAGACACACCCTAGCCCATCGGAGATACCATCCAAGTATTTCACCGTACTTTTCAGGAGTATCCATTGCAGAGTGCACAACTCAGCCAGTGAGGGCGCAAGCTAGTTTGAGGGTTTGGAGAGTTGCACGAGACCCGTATCCAGATTGCAGTTTCCTTCCAACCCATTTGATATCCAGCCAGGGTGCTTCTATTGAGCCACCTATCATCAGATTTTGATGGTGGAATCTTGCAGATCGACTCATTCAGCCATTTAGGGCGCAGCTCTTTCGGACAGACATTTGCTGTTGCATGCAGAGTTTCAGAGTAGATCCAGAAAAATCCTTCCGACCCATTTCCTTATTTGGCAAGATGATCATTTTGAGCCATATAGTAGCAGATTCCGTTGGTGGAATCCCTTTGGGCGCATCCAGTGCTTCAGGAGGTGCACAAACCCGCCAGGGGTCCAGATCCAGTGCCTTAGAGACCGGATCTGAGATCCGACACTCATCCATTTCAGTCTAGAGGCCAGAGCGCTTCTATTGGAGCAGTTTCCGGTGCATTCCGATGGTCCATTCTTCCGGACGAGTTTTGCAACTGGTAGCGGTTACCGTATTTCTTTGGAATCGCATATTTTTGCCGATCTATCCGTGCATGCATCAGATCTGCTATCATCTTCTGATCACGGGTATTTTTATGTTATTTGATTGTATTCCAGTACTGATCCATGAGATCTGACTGACGTTTATATTCTATATTTCCAGTAGGCTATTGTATTTCCATGCTCGAACCGTTATTATACATGATATTGGGCAGTTGATGTTCTCTACTTTTGCATGCATCCTTTATATGTTGTTTAAAACTTAAATATGCAACATGCACATGTAATAACCAACATGCACATGCAATAACCCACATGCACATGCAATAACCATTAATATCTCAAACACACAACTGAAACGCATCCAGAAACCCCCAGTGTATCATATCTGCGAGACAGAGTCAGCGGGATCAAGGATATTTCAGTGGCCTGTGACTAAAGACAATGAATACAGTAGAAGAAACGGATGACCATGAGCATGTAGGTGACGAATATGTCACTTACAATAGGTGAAGGGGAAGAAGGGACATGCCTAACTTTCCTCCCTTCCCTCCTAGTTCAGAGGAAGAGGAAGAGGCACACAGAGAAGCAGAGAGAAGAGCAGAGTGCGAGGCCGAACGCGAAGCAGAGAGGAGGCTAGGTGACAGATATGAGCAACTAGAGAGCAGTGGTAAGGACCCCATGGATCCATACATAGCCTTCATGTAGGTTATCGGTGATATGCTAGCAAGCCAATGGACCATGTCTCAGTGTTTGGCTCAGGTAGCAGATAGACTAGCTATGGTAGACATTCCGGGCACACAAGGCCCACATGTAGCACATGGGAACTCAAGGGCAGGCAGTAGACCCCAGTCGCCCACTCTCACATATACCTCTGCGAGTAGGATTCCACGTCCATTGTTTCCCAGTTTCCAGAGGGCATCCTCGATAGTAGCTCATATACCGATCGCACAGAGACCACCCACACATGCAGAGGACATTGCTGAGTATCGGAGAGAGTATGCATCCTTGGGCCATGACTTTCATCAGGATATGACCTTAGTCGAGTATTGTGGACTCAGACTCAAGAACCGCCCTAGAGAGCCACAGAGGGGAGGGCAGCAGCAGCAGGGGCATAACATTGACTTCATCTGAAAAGTTGGTAAACTCACCATACCTTCTTTGACGGATTGACCAAATGCACTACCAGAGCTTGGGTACAGAAACTAGATACCTACTACAAGCTCAACCAGATGACCGAGGCAGAGGCCATCAGTTTCACCACCCTACACTTGGAGGGTGAGGCACACGAATGGTGGTATCATGGATTGGCGACATTGGGTCACAATCGCATCACCTCCTACAAAGAGTTCACAGAGAGACTCATGGATAGATTTGATAGGAGGGATCCAGAGATCCATTTCAGAGATCTAGCCCAATTGAGACAAACTAGCACAACAGAGGCATTCATCTCAGAGTTTTAGAGAGTATCAGTGGCAGTGACAGACATATCTGAGCCCTGATTGGTCATGCTATTCACAGAAGGGCTCCCAGAACCCTTGAGAGGATGGGTGAAGGCCTACCGGCCTCATACCTTGCAGGATGCCATCCGGTACACTAGATATTTGGCAGATTCGGTGCCAAAAACTAAACCTTTCACTAAACCCTTTGTACCACAGAGAGACAAGGATCAGAAGAATCCTCCAAGGGAATGGAAGGGAAAGCCCAAGCTGGATGATGATACATGATGGGAGTTGATGAGGAAGAAGCTTTGCTTCTCCTGTAGAGATCCTTGGGTCCCCGGGCATAGATGCATGGGGAAGGGACAGATCCACTATATTGAAGTGGAATCAGGCAGTGAGGAGGAGGATGAGGATATTCAGGCACCGACAGATAGTGATTCAGAGACTGAGACCACTCATGAGCCAGAGCAGCAGCCGAAGAAACCTCAGATATCGGTAAGGGAACAACCCCAGGAGGAGGCAAAACCTCGTAGAGAGGTGAAAGGGGGAACCATAGCCACCCTTTCCGACGTACCCAGGTACAACACTCTCAGGCTCAAGGGCCTGGTACAAGGGCAACACATGACAATTTTAGTTGATGGTGGGGCCACCCACAACTTCATAGATGCATCCTTAGTATCCAGGAGGGGGTTACACACAGAGGAGTTTGAGGGATTCCATGTGGCAGTGGCAGATGGATATACGATGACATTCTTGGACATGATCCCTGACTTAGAGGTCAAACTAGGAAACTACACCCTGACTGACACATTCTATGTAGTTGACCTATCAGATACTGATGTCATATTAGGGGTACAATGGTTATATTCATTGGGGGAGATTGGGTTCAACTATCAGATGTTGACCATGAGCTTCAGAGATGCCAGTGGATCGAGAGTTGTGCTGAGAGGCATGTTTACAGGGGCACCCCAAGTAGTATCGGCAAAGAGGATGGAGCGGATCTTTCATCACGGTGATGTGGCTTACGTAGCAGAGTGTTGGATCACCACACGAAAGGACTCAGAGGGCAGGGAATAGTACCATCCACAGATCAGAGAGCTTCTGGGATGTTATGAGCCAGTATTTGGGCCGATACCACCAAGGAGACCACCAGACAGGGGTTTTGAGCACATGATTGAGTTAGAGGTAGGGGATACACCGGTGATTACAACACCCTATAGGCACCCCAAGAAATTTAAGGAAGAAATTGAGAAAGCAATCAAAGAATTGCTCGCTATGGGGCACATCAGGCCCAACAGGAGTCCTTTTGCATCTTCAGTCATAATGGTATTGAACAATGATGGCACATTACGGATGTGCATCGATTACAGAGCACTCAACAAGAAAATGATCAAGAATAGTTACCCCATTCCACACATAGATGAGCTGATGGATGAGTTACATGGGGCAGTCTTCTTCACTAAGATTGATCTACGTTCAGGATGCCATCAAATCAGCATAAGGGAGCAAGACATTGAGAAGACAACATTTCGATGCCATTTTGGACACTTTGAGTTCTTGGTCATGCCGTTTGGACTGACCAACACACCAGCCACTTTCCAGTCTTGCATGAACTATATCTTTAGAGGACGGTTGAGGAAGTACCTTCTGGTATTCTTCAACGATATACTGATCTACAACAAGACATGGGATGAGCATTTAGCACACTTGGGGAAGGTATTGGATATTATGAAGGCACAGTATTTATATTCCAAGGAATCCAAATGTGAATTTGGCATGAAGGAACTACTGTACTTAGGGCATATCATCAGTGGGCATGGAGTACAGGTTCATCAGGAAAAGATCAGGGCCATTTTGGATTGGCCAATGCCCAAGAATCTCACGGAGCTGAGAGGATTCTTTGGGTTATGCAGTTACTATAGGCGGTTCGTCAAGGGTTTTTCACAGTTGGGAGCACCACTCACAGACTTGACCAAGAAGGGTTCTTTTCATTGGACAGAGGAATCACAGCAGACATTCAACAAAATGAAGGAGGTTATGAGCACATGTCCTATTCTATCCCTTCCAGAGTTTTCTCAGCCGTTTGTCTTAGAGTGCGACGCATCATGGGTGGGGATTGGAGCAGTCTTGATGCAGGGGGGCCACCCCATCATGTTTGAGAGCAGGAAGCTCGATGAGTCAGAGAGACTCTATCCTATTTACGACAAGGATATGTTAGTGATCATGCATGCTTTAACCAAATTCAGGCAGTATCTAGTTGGCAACAGGTTTGTAGTGAAGACTGATGATAATAGTCTCAAGTATTTCCTTGACCAGAAAGACCTCAGTGAGAGGCAGCAGAAGTGGGTCTCAAAGATCTAAGCCTTTGACTTTGACATTGAGTATGTCAAGGGAAAAAGGAATATAGTGGCAGATGCCTTGTCCAGGAGGCCAGCAGGATGTTCAATGATGGACATTTGTACAGATTGGAAATCTCATTTGTTGGTGGAATACTCCAAAAAAAAAATTTCTTGTGAGGTGATGGACGGAAAAGTGATTGATGATATATACCTGGTTCTTGATGACATCATTTTCTACAAGAATCAAATCTACTTGGTTCCAGAATCCACCCTGAAGGGGAAAATTCTGAAGGTGTGTCATGATTCACCAACAACAGGGCATCAAGGGTACTTCAAAACATATAGGCAGATCAGGGAGAGATTCTCATGGAAGGGTCTCAAGGATGATGTGTTGAAACACATACGAGAGTGCACAACTTGTAAGCAGAACAAGTCCAAGCAGACACACCCTGCAGGGCTACTACAACCTCTACCCATTCCAGAACAGAAATGGGAGAGCATTTCCATGGATTTCATTACAGGCCTCCCTAGAGTGCAGGGCAAGGACTGTATATTTGTGGTGGTCGACAGACTGACCAAATTTGCACATTTATTCGCCATACCCATAGACTACAAGGCCATACAGGTAGCAGATTTGTTTTTCAGAGAGGTATTCTTGTTGCACGGGTTACCCAGGCAGATAGTCAGCGATAGGGATGGGCTCTTCATCAGCGCATTTTGGTAGGAGATTTTCAGATTGACAGGCACAGAGCTAGCCACGAGTACCAGCTATCACCCACAGACAGATGGGCATACAGAGATCGTCAAAAAATGGGTGGAAGGGTATCTGAGGAACTATGTGGGGGGGGAACAATGCACTTGGGTGAGATGGTTACATATGGGTGAGTATTGCTACAACACAACTTACCATATGTCTATCAGGATATCACCGTTCAGGGCATTGTATGGATACGATGCACCCTCCTTTATAGAGACTGTGTTTGGGGACAATAGGGTCCCGGGGGCCAAGGATTGGGTGGAGGAGAGTCAAAGGATTCTTCAATCAGTAAGGGAGAACTTGTAGTCATCTCAGAATCAACAGAAGATATATGCAGACTGACACAGAGTTGAGCGCAGTTTTGAGGTAGGGGATTTGGTTTTCCTGCGATTACAGCCATACCGACAATCCTCCTTGAAGAGGAGCAGAGCAGAGAAACTGAAGACGAAGTTCTACGGGCCATACAGAGTCATCAGGAGGATAGGTGAGGTGGCATATGAGCTAGAGCTACCAGAAGGTAGCAACATTCATAACGTCTTTCACGTCTCTTGCCTTAAAAAGGCTGTGGGACAACAGGTTAGCATTTCAGAGGAGTTTCCACCCTTGGATGAGGAGGGGCAGTTGGAGCTAGTGCCAAAGGAGGTACTAGAGCAGAGAGAGCATAGATTGAGGAGCAAGATCATCATAGAGTGCTTGGTTAGATGTAGGGGTCTTCCAGTGGAGGATGCCACATGGGAGGGAGAGCATATCTTACATCACCCAGGATTGATGTTGCTTGAGGACAAGCAATCTCGGGAAGGGAGGACTGTGATGTCCCGTTCCCAAGAGTAGGCCTGCAGAGAGTGACTTAGTAGTCTATATGTTTCCGTAGACTATAGTCAGGCAAAAATAGTGAACAAGATGGAGAAATAAGGAGGAATTGATGGCTAAACAATGAATTAAGCCAAAATACTTAGGAAAAGTCACTTAATCCTAAGTCAACGAAGAATTAGAATGAAAAGGTGTTAAAGGGGGACTTAATTGATTAATTAATCACTTTAGGAGGAAAAGCGCCTAGCTTAAGTGAGGTCAATGGTGAATTATATTGGGAAAGGTATAAAGGGAGGAATTCGACCTAATTCCTCATTATGCATTGTTATGATTTGATGTTGAGAATTCCCAGAGGAGGAGGAGAGCCAACCTTACTGTTTTGTGGATTTTTAGAGGAAACCACCACCATTGATCAGTTTCGGTGTTGAGAGACACACCCTATCCCATCAGAGATACCATCCAGGTATTTCACTGTACTTTTCAGGAGTATCCATTGCAGAGTGCGCAACTCAGCCAGTGAGGGCGCAAGCTAGTTTGAGGGTTTGGAGAGTCGCACGAGACTCGTATCCAGATTACAGTTTCCTTCCAACACATTTGAGATCCAGCCAAGTCACTTCTATTGAGACACCTATCATCATATTCTAACGGTGGAACCTCACATATCGACTCATTCAGCCATTTAGGGTGTAGCTCTTTCGGACAGACATTTGGTGTTGCATGCAGAGTTTCAGAGCATATCCATACAAATCCTTCCGACCCATTTCCTTATTTGGAAAGACGATCGTTTTGAACCATATAGCAGCAAATTCCGTTGGTGGAATCCCTTTGGGTGCATCCAGTGCTCCAGGAGGTGCGCAAACCCCCCAGGGGTCCAGATCCAGTGCCTTAGAGACTGGATCCGAGATCCGACACTCATCCATTTCAGTATAGAGGCCAGGGCACTTCTATTGGAGCAGTTTCCGGTGCATTCCGATGGTCCATTCTTCTGGATGAGTTTTGCAGCTGGTAGCGATTAGCGTATTTCTTCAGAATCACATATTTTTGCCGATCTATCCGTGCATGCATCAGATCTGCTATCATATTCTGATCATGGGTATTTTTATGTTATTTGATTGTATTCTAGTACTGATCCATGAGATCTGACTGATGTTTATATTCTATATTTCCAGTAGGCTATTGTATTTCCATGCTCGAACCGTTATTATACATGATATTGGGCAGTTGATGTTCTCTACTTTTGCATGCATCCTTTATATGTTGCTTAAACCTTAAATATGCAACATGCACATGTAATAACCAACATTCACATGCAATAACCCACATGCACATGCAATAACCATTAAGATCTCAAACACACAACTGAAACGCATCCAGAAACCCCCAGTGTATCAGATCCGCGAGACAGAGCATTAGAACAATAGAAAATATCTTGATCAGCGGGATCAGGGATATTTCAAATTCCAGGGTGCAACTTAATTTTGAGAGGTGGTCCCGCAATTTAAACCGCAGTTTTATCTCAGGGTTACGTGGCATCACCAGATGCATTGCGAGATGAAAAGTGGGTTACCTCGAAACCATTTCTCTACACCCTCGCAAAATGGAAAACCTATCATCCCTTGCCACTTGTCTTCCACTCTTAATACACGTCACCTCCCAACTGATGCACCACCTCTCCATAACAAGCCCTCATGGAGCTATTTATCTAATCGTCATCACCACATATGACCAAGGGTTGTGACCTTGATTTAAATCTAGGCTCTTATCTCAATCTGATAAGATCAACAATCAGATCTTAATAGATCATGGAAATAAATGGCTCACGGGTATTTGACATGCCACAGCTGCGCGAGGTCAAACATCAAATAAAAAAACCGAAGTTGCAGATCAGGTGCCACGCGTCCTTAGGGGTGGATGGTCAATATTCACTATGGGAATCTGAGCTTCAGAAGTTTCAACTTCCCCGCTCTCGTTTTCATCCGAAGCAATTTCTTCTGGAGTTCATAGTTCCTTGCCCCATTTCCTCTTCAGATCAACGGTCGTCGTTCGTGTTAGAAATCCAGCTCTGCATACATACGCTCCCTGAGATCTGAAGTGTTAAATATGTGGTAGTCATCGGTTCAGACCTGTGGTTCTCTCATTAGTTATAACACCTGGCATCTAGCTAGCACATAAACTTGTCACTTCTCTTTTCATGACACGCCAACACAGTGACGTCAGCGCCAAAGTAGCATCATATTCAAACGCGCTTAGGACGATTCTAAAGTTGGTAGGTGGATAAACCTTAGTGGCGGCACATAACTTAGTTGGTGCACCCAAATCACAGATCGTGACCAGATCGATGGCTACATTTCATTGCAGGGACTCAACATGCTCGAACAATAAAATTCCTGAGCAGTCCCGCAATTGAAACCGTGGTATCTTAAAAGAGCTACGTGGCATCACCAGGCGCATTGCTGGACGAAAAACGGGTTACCTCAAAACCACCTCCTCACGGCCCTGCAAAATATTGAGAAGCAGAAAAGGACGTTGGAGCAACACCTGTCATCCATGTCATGTATCCCGTTCGCCCTCGAGCTTGTCACGCCTTCTATGTCGGTTACCACACTTACCTCCATTACAATTTCAATTTTTCACAAACAATTACTTTTCCTATGTATGTTATCCATCTCTTGACGAACCATGCAAAGTTATTCATCCGATTAGCTTTATCGCTCCGAAGAAGAATTTCTCACAATAGCTGAAGATACAGAAGAAAATGACAGTTAAGCCCATTAGTTTTCACACCCTGTCATTTAATTTTAGACATAGTTAGAGATCGTAAGAATTCCAACCGTTTTGAGTTGTGGAAAATTTTGTATAAATACACAAATTCAAGATCTGCGCAAGGTTGCTTCTTGCCGAATGTAATAGAGAGAACTCTCCTTTTGTGAGAATTAATACAAGTGCAGACATGGATTCTAATTTTTCTGCAGTTTGAGTTATGTTTTTCTCTTGTATTCCATATTTCTAGTTTTCCTTATGTTATTCTTTTATAAGTGAGTGATTGCAATTTAGTACTATTACTACTGTAGTCACATTTTATCGGTTTTTTGATAAGCAATCAGTTTTTCTTCTGTATTTACTATAAGTAAATACAAGACCTATGAGCTACTTGGATTACTATATCTCATATCCTTTCAATGGTGTGTTCTTTAATTTCTTCTACTGTGAACAAGGTAAGATTCATCTTGCATTGATGCCTCATTTTTCTTAATAGTTTTGTAAGTTTCCCTCACATCATTTGATTTTATAAATCGACTCAGACGACAAATTATGGCCTTTGTCCTGTTCTGTCATTATT
The DNA here is from genome assembly GCA_009831015.1 of Picea engelmannii. Lineage (NCBI taxonomy): Eukaryota > Viridiplantae > Streptophyta > Pinopsida > Pinales > Pinaceae > Picea > Picea engelmannii. Next base: position 727,090 of record ML780301.1, read on the forward strand.
TTCATTTGAGGAGTAAATATTATATAACTAACGGAAGAAAAATCACCTTTCAAAACTTTCCTTTATATTTATGATGCCTTGACATTACCCTTTCGATCCTTAAGTGTAATCTCATAAACAACATCTTTTTGGCGCCGTTTCCGGGGACAGATAAACAAAGTTATTTTTCCCAGGAAGAACGACATGGTAAGTTTATCTCTTTGATAGTGAACAAAGATTAAATACATTTATAAGGATAATTTTATCTTTCACTTGGCGACTCCACTATAGATAAACTGGCATTCAGTAGAAAGAATACCAGGAAGAACCTAGACGACCAACAAACTACGCTCGTATATGATCCCAAAAAGTTGTTAAAACCCAAGGGATATCTCAAGTCTACTACCTCATCTTCAGGTAATAAGTACCAACCCAAAATAACTCAAGTCAATACTAAGGTTCATGTCGAAATATTAAATCTTGAAGAAATATTTGAACAAACACTTTCTGCGGAGGCCTCAACTAGCGAAACCACAATAAAGACTAAGATTGACCTGTCCGATACTCAGAATGGTCTGAATAAAGGATCCTCTTCTATAACTACTATCGTTACTTTTTTGTATGCCCCATCCTCACCCGAAACCAAGGTTTTTGTTCTCATAAATCCCGAGGAGAGCACCTTATACCCCGATTTGTCTCCTGTTGGTTCACTTATCTATACATCTTGTAAGTCTGAAGAAGTCAGTCCACGTTTCTCGTTACCTCCTCTTCTAGACTTCACACCTTATAATGACCAGTTTCCATATTTTTCTTCACTACAGCTTGAGGAGGTTGAACAGTCAACGTTTCGGTCCCTAGCAGTTTACAAAAACCCTCTCTTTAACTCCTGAAGTTCACCCCCTCGACATAAAATGGCTGTTGTTGGAGGAGGTGGCACCGGAGGCGGTCAAGGACCACCACCTCCACCCCCTAGTATTTTTGCCAAAGTGGCGGCTAGATACGCTCATTTAATCCTTCCCCCTGTCCTTCATGATTTACCAGAAAATTATATGAAGAACTTACCGAAATTCACAGGAGAGGGAGATTTAATTGCCACAGAGCACATAAACGTTTTTGACCAATTCACTGATATCCTTGTCATTGAGCATGAGGATGTTTTCTCGATAGTTTTGGTGCAAAATTTTGAAGGTCAATTAAGACTCTGGTTTCTAGGGCTCCCATTAGGTTCTATAGCGTCTTATGATGTGCTAGAAAACGCCTTTTTAAGGCAGTGGGGAGAAAAGAAAGATCACTTGTATTATCTGACGGAGTTTGGGGCTCTGAGGAAAAAGACTTTCGAGTCAGTCCTAGAATTCATCCAGAGGTTTAATAAAATCTATCATAAGATCCCAGCAGAAGTCAAAACCTCACAACCCACAACTAAGGTGACTTTCGTAGGGGCTTTCGAGCCCCAATTTGCCCTACTTTTGAGGGAAAGGAGATCTGTTGACCTGACAAGAATGCAGGACGCCGCCATCGAAATCGATTCGAACATGATGGCATTGGGTAAACTAAAATCAAATTTCTAGACGAGAACCGAAGAAAGTAAAAGATTCAGGGAAAAAGATGGAACTTCCAGATCTGGGAGGTCCTCGGAGGAAAAAATGGACGACATGGCTAAGATAATCAAAGAGTTATCAATCAAAATATCCAGAATAGAACTAGACCAAGCTAAATGTGATCTTTTTTCTAGGAGAGATTTCAAAAGGAATCCCAATCCCCAGATCCAATAGAGACCAGTAAAAAATGAGGATCAGAAGATCAAAACCCCTTTTAAAACATAAAACTTCATGCAAAGTGATGACATGCAAGACTATGAAGGGTTAGATGAAGATATAAACATCTCAGTGATGACGACCGAGAACCTCACCTAACCAGACATGATTATGAAAGATATTTAGACCAAGAACCTCTGTTCGGAAATGAGGAAAGAATAAATAATCTGGGGGAGTCTGATTATCAAGGAATCGTCGACTCTATAATGGCCGAGATTCAACAAAAATATAATTTAAGGCCTAGATATAAAAATTATACAACTTCTCCACCTAAGAAGATCTTGTCGAGAAGTAAAACGAATGAGGAAACTCAACCATCCAAACAAAAATGGTTGAAACACAAGCTTGCAAAACAAAGACAGTCGAAACAAAAGCAACACAGACTAACATGCCAGAAAAAAGAGAAACAGAGATCCCAACCAGAGAAGTTGAAAAGACAATCGGAAGTTTCAATCTAGAAAGCGAAATTAATAAAATCAAAATTATTGTACCTCTGGTTGAATTGGCGAAAAATCTGATGTATAGAAAACAAATTTCCAGGATGATAAATTTCTTAGATGCTGAAAGTCATGCAAATGTTATTAATTTAGAAGATGATAGACCCACTATAATGTTTGGTCCGCATATCGAAAATGATAATGACCCTGTTTCTCCTTTTTATATTACGTTGACTGTGCATGATCACCTACTCCATAATTGTATGTTGGATTATAGAGCCTCCCACAACTTAATGCCCAAAGTTATTATGGAAAAGTTGGGTCTCGAGGTTACTAGGCCATACCGAGATCTCTATTCTTTTGATTCAAGGAAAGTTAAATGTCTTGGTATGATAAAATATTTGGTGGTTAATATTGCACAGATCTCTATGAAGAGTATTCTCATGGATGTAGTCATTGCTGATGTTCCCGTGGATTATGGCATGTTGTTATCTAGGTCTTGTGGTGCCAAAATTGGAGGATCGTTTCAACTGGACATGACGTATGCTACGATCCCGATTTTCAGTGGACATTTCACCCGTCTATACAGAGAAACAAGGTTGGCGTATATTGTAAGTGACCCACAAAACCCAAATAGTTACCGAGTATATGTCGTTGATCAAGACCTAGGAAACTGCATACTATCAATTGACAAAAAATTGGGTGAATATATAGAAGAAGATTGTACAGAATAAAAAAATAAAAAAATAGAAAAAACAAACAAAAATGTAAATAGTATAGGAGTTTGGAAGATGTTTTTTGATGGTACTTCGTCTTGGGAAGGAGCAGGAGCTGGGGTGTTGTTTGTAGCACCCGGAGATGAATTCATTATTCCTTTCTCAGACAGATTACAATGGGACATTGACTATACCAATAACGTATGTGAATATGAAGCTCCTGTCTTTGGATTAGAGGTTGTCAGGAAGTTGAAAATCGAAAATCTAATAGTCTATGGTGATGCAGAATTAATTGTAAAATAGATAAGGCAACAGTATCAAGCCAAAGATCCAAGGCTAAGGTCGTACAGGAACTATGCCTGGGATATGATAGAATTTTTTTTCTCATTGTTTAATATTCATCATATTCCCAGGGCGGATAATCAACAAGATGAATCCCTAGCGAAAGCAACTGCTACTTTTATGCCACCTATTGTCTTGAAGCTAAAGTATCACATAGAAATGAGGCACTGGCCTTCAATACCAAACAACGTTCAACACTGGTAGGTCTTTGAAGACGATGAACAGATCAAGCAATTTCTAGAAATGGTGGATGAATTTTCTGAAACAAACATTGACTAGGAAAATCAGAATGACCCTACTTGGATCATGTAGGAAGATGAAGAACCTCAGAAGTTCCAGGATAAGATCGCTAACCATCACATGTTGGTGCTGAAAAAAAATCAGATTCCTAAGGGTCTGATTCCATTAGAAATATTATTTGATCAGGATGATATACCCCTAAATTCTACCTTGCAACCTCAGCCCGAAGAGGTTGAAGATTGTGATATAGGCACCAAGGAAAACCCTAAGCTGGTCAAAATATCTAAATACCTTTCACCTGAAACGAAAATTAAATATGTTGAGTTACTCAAACAGTACAAAGATGTCTTCGCTTGGTCTTATGATGAACTAAAAACTTATGATACCACTGTCATCGAGCATAAAATCCCTTTGAAACCGGGCATCAAACCTTTCAGGCAGAAGCTCAGACAGATAAACCCTATACTCCTGCCTGTAATAGAAAGGGAGGTAAAAAATCTCCTGGATGGAAAGATTATTGTTCCACTCAGGTATTCCGAGTGGGTAGCCAATTTAGTTCCAGTCAAGAAGAAGAATGGTGAAATCAGACTTTGCATGGATTTCAGTAACCTAAACAGATCAACCCTTAAAGACAAATATCCGCTCCCTAAAATGGATCACATTCTGGAAAAAGTGGTTGGGGCTAACCAAATGTCTATGATTGATGGATTTTCAGGTTACAATCAAATTGCGGTGTATGAAGATGACAAAGAGAAAACCGTGTTTACCACTCCATGGGGTACTTTCATGTATGACAAAGTGCCATTCGGTCTGATGAACGCAGGGGCCACCTTTCAACGAGCAATGGACATAGCCTTTTTTAGTGAGAGAGATAAGTTTGTCATTATCTATCTTGATGATTTAATTGTTTTTTTCTAACTCAAATGTAGAGCACTTGGTACACCTCAAACAAACATTCGAGAAGTGCAAAAAATTTGGTTTGTCACTCAACCCTAAGAAATCCCATTTTGCAATGCAAGAAGGTAAACTCTTAGGCCATATAGTATCTAGGGAAGGAATCAAAATCAATCCAAAAAGGGTTGAAGCTATAGATACAATCAATATTCCTAGAAACAGAAAGGAAATTCAATCGTTTTTAGGAAAAATAATTTTTTTAAGAAGATTCATTCCAAATTTCGCTGAAATTGTTAAATTGATTACAGATATGTTGAAAAAGGACAGCGAGGTCAAATGGAAAACCGAAGCTAAATAATCTTTCGAACACATCAAGAAGGTAATAGGAGAAGCACTAGTGCTGGCCAACCCAGACTACATGAAAGAGTTCTTGATATTTTCATTCGCATCCGAGAATACTATCGCAGTTGTGCTCTTACATAAGGACAATGAAGTTTTCGAGAAGCCAATAACATTTTTTAGTAAAATCCTCAGTGATGTCGAGTTGAAATATGATATATTGGAAAAATAGGCATATGTTATGGGGAAGGCCCTCAAATCTTTCAGGACTTACGTGCTACATTCCAAAATAAATGTATACATACCAACCAGCTTTGTTAAAGACATATTGGTTCAACTTGATAGTGACGAAAGAAGGGGTTGATGGCTAGCCAAGATTCAGGAATTTAATCTTGAGGTAAAATCAACTAAACTCATCAAAGGTCAAGGCCTGGCTAAGTTATTATCCTAATCAAATTTTAGAGCACTCAAGATAAATCATCTGCAATCTTACGGAGACCTTCCAGATATAGAAGAATTCGATGATCAAAAACCTAAAACCTAGATCCAAGAAAAATTTTCCACCTCTTCTTGGTATGGTGACATAGTATCATACCTCCTGACTCTTCAGTGCCCAAGAAATATGACTCCTTATAAGGCGAGAACATTGAAGTTGTTGGAAGGTTTACAGTTGGGAGTAAGCTTGTCATTGATGGCAAGAACAACAATGGCAAAGAACAGTGATGGCAAAGAACAACGATGGCAAGAACAGCGAAATCGCGATGTGACGAAATCGCAAGGTGGACGAAATCGGGAAGTGGCAAAATTGCGAAGGTGGACGAAATCGCGAAGTGGCGAAATCGTGAGAAGATCTAGGCCGTAGGATCTGGGGTATCTACGAAGAACCAATAGCCGTTAGATATGGTGAAGTTGAAAGGTGGATAGGACAGTCGTGGACCATTGGTTCAAGAGGACGCATGGCGAAAGTTTAGAGCACCATAAAGACTCCATTTCGGAGTTTCGTAGGTCGGGAAATTCAAAAGAAAGAGGCTCGAATTCGCGATATGTGAAATCGTGAAACTATCTTAGCCATCAGATCGAGTTTGATCTAAACTGTTGATCCAACTCCATCTCGAAGTTTCACTTATCGTGACTTGGAGTGACGAGCACCTCCATATAAGGAACAGTGAAAAGCGAAATCACGATGTAATCATAGCCGTCAGATCAAGGTGTGATATGGACCGTCGATCCAACTTCATTTCGTAGTATCGCCTATCGCAACTTGGAGTGACAAGAACCTCCATCGAAGAACTCGGGAGATGCGAAATCGTGATTTAATCGCAGCCATCAGATCAAGGTGTGATCTGGACCATCGATCTAACTCCATTTCGGAGTTTCGTGGATCGCGACATGGAGAGTCGAGATGCCTCATCTCCATAATCACGATATGTGAAATCACAAAGTTAATCACAACCGTCAAATCAAGATCAGATCTGAACTGTCGAATCATAGGACAAGTGGCAAGCGATTGGAATTTCGCTGAGTTAGGGTCAACGGATCATGATGTGGAAACTCAAAACATATGAAGCACCTTTTTGGCACAGACTATGGTCACCGTTGGTGGTCACGAGAAGGGAAGGAGTCAGTCCAGATAAGATCCATTTCGGTGTTTCAGAGATCATGAATTGGAGAGTCGAGATGCCTCATCTCCAGATTCATGAAATGCGAAATCACGAAAGCACTTTATGCATAAGGCTGTGGTCACAGCCCTTGGTCACATCGACGAGAGATGGAGGAAAGAGTTGTTAGGAAAACACAATGCAGATTTTTGCCCATACTTGTTGCCACTATTACACTCTTGTTCACTCACATTTTAACTCATATCATCACTTTATCTGATCATTCCAAAGGTATGCAACGTCCCTTCTCATTACTATATGTTTAATCTGTTTTGCATAATATTTTACATCACTCTCGTACTTAACCATTGATTAGAAATGTATAAGTGTTGAAACGGTTCAAACTGCAGATTAGCATTTGAGGCCTGTTGTTGAAATAGCAATTCACAGAAGCTGTCACACAGTCCAGGGTCGCAGATGTTGAAACACAAATTTGTTACACAGTCCAGGGTCGCAGATGCTGAAACACAGAATCGACGATGCTGAGTTCATGGTCACGATGCTGAAACACAAAGGAAGCCTTTACACAGTCAGCGACATTTGCACCGTGAGCCAAGCACCAACCATCACTCCTACATGAGAATGCTAAAACAGTCAAGAGCGCAAATCTCGTGGCTGAAACAGCACACGATTTGCGGTGCTAAAACAACATCAGCAACAACGAGAAAGAACTATTACTCCAGCCGTAACAGTAACACCTCATCCAGCACTTGGAATAGCATTCTGTTGCGCGAGACTAGGACAGCCTATTCTGGTTTAGAAATTCGATCTGACTAAAGATAGGACTGAGATATACACCTGTAATGTTTTGATCAATTGTATCGAAGGGATTCCCTCTTTAAATAAGAGGAAATCACCATTCGAGGGATCCAAGTTTTATGTATTGAGAAAGCTTCAGAGAGAGGGACGTACTTCATTTTCCAGATTGTAATATGATCCATTGATAGATGAATAAAAGACTGTTTTGAGCATCCTTCTATAGCTTTTCCGTCTCAGGGGAATCTTGTGAGAAGGTAGGCCCCACCTTCTTCACAAGATTCACCCGTTAGTGTTGTAGTGTGTGTGTGTGTAATTTATGTTTAAGCCTTGATTAACTTTTGTCTAGATGAAACACTACTGTTAATGAATTCTGCTTTGCTGAAACACTACTGAACTCTGTCTTGTTAAGAACTTTGTTTTATTGTTACATTATTTTCACGAAGTTCATAATTAGCAGTCTTGTGTGATGATTTTATGAAGTGTGCTAAATCAGAGACTGGGTTAAGGGTCCCTGCTTAATGAAAGGGATTAAGGGTTCTGTTCTCTGTTAGAAGTAATCAGCTTCCAATTATTTTTCCTGAGTGTGCAATCAGAGACTAGAGCTAAGGGTTCATGTTTAATGAAAGGGATTAAGGGTTCTGTTCTCTGTTAGAAGTAATCATCTTCCAGTTATTTTCCCTGAGTGCGCAATCAGAGACTAGAGCTAAGATTTCTTGCTTAATGAAAGGGATTAAGGGTTCTGTTCTCTGCTAGAAGTAATCAGCTTCCAGTTATTTTTCCTGAGTGTGCAATCAGAGACTAGAGCTAAGAGTTCCTGCTTAATGGAAGGGATCAAGGATTCTGTTCTCTGTTAGAAGTAGCTAGCCTTCAGTTGTTCTCATGAGTATTCTAATCAGAGACTGGTACTAAAGGTTCCTGCTTGTTGGAAGGGATCAAGGGTCCTGTTCTCTATTAGATAGAGTTAGCCTTCTATGCATTAATGTTTTCATGAAAGTGTGTTAATCAGAAACAAGGTGTTGAAGTTCCTGCTTGGGAATAAGGGTCCTGTTCTCTGGTTACAGAATAGTGGTTCTTTCCTATTGCAGTTGTTATTTTAATGTAATCCAGGATTCTTTAGATTAATCTTTACAAGCTCTGCAATAGGTAGATTGCTTTCCTGTGATTCAAGTCAGAACTTCAGTCTATTCAAGGCAAGTGTGATTAATATAGTTTTCTTTACTACAACTCTAGGCTGCTTTTGGAATTGAGCATATATAGTGCGTGGTTACCTTTGAAATAAACAGACTTCCCTGGGTTGACAATTTATGTAGCACTTGATTGTTTGAATCAATTAAGCAATTATAGTGACTAACATTTTGGCGTCGTTGCCGAGGAAGGTAATTTTAGATTTCAAAAGCACTTATGATTTTTCTGATACATCGATTGCATGAAAGACCCCAAAGATACTAACCCTACAGGTGGCAAGGGAAAAGGAAAAGGAGGAAGAAAGACTTACATTGACGAGATCATATCAAAGTCTGAATTTGTTGCTCAACGACCAAACCTTCGAAAACAGAATTCCCAGCCTTCATTTCAAGCAATCTTTGGAACAGGGAAAGAAGTTTGGAGTCTTGAGACAGTCCAGAAACCAGTAAGAAACATAGAGGACAAAGCAAGCATAGCAGGGGAGTAGACAGAAGAAAACATGGATGAGTACAATGAAGAATTGCATCACGAAGAACAGGCAGGTCCTGAAGGAGAGGTAAATGATGAAAATTCTTTCTCTACATTAGGATTTCCTATTGGTGATCTTCCTAAAGGTGCAGCCCCCATGAAGAACATTCCACTCTTAACACTACCTAACTTTCATGGTTTGTCTTCAGAAGATCCTGATGAATTCCTTTTTGAGTTTGATATATTATGCAGAGGTTATGATTACGTTTCCAATGCTCAAAAGTTAAATATATTTCCAACAACATTAAAAGGAAATGCACTAAGATAGTTTATGAGTCTTGGAGGCCATGTAATCACAACCTGGGACCAAATGAAACAGAAATTCCTGAACAAATACCAGGACTACTGTCGAACAAGAGAAAACAGGGAGGAACTATTTAAAATGATGCAGAAAGAGGATGAAAATCTGGAGGACTTCGTAGAAAGGCTACAGTACAATCTACAGAGATCCAGTCACCCCAATGTAAGTAAAGATATCCTCAAAACTATATTATTAAAAGGAGTAAGGGATGATTGTTTAGATATGATGAATATGCTTGGAAAATGGAACATATCTAAGGAATCATACGATGAAATTGTTAATTTATGCAAAAGTTGTTCAAGAGGACCTTCAAGAAATAGATCAAACAGCAGGGACACCACATTTTCAAGAGTCCAGAAATCAGCTAGTGGAGGAGCAACAAGAGCCGAGATAGGTAATTTACTTGAAGGTTTTAAAACTGAAATGTTAAGCTCTTTTGCCTCACAAATGGATACCTTGCAGATTAAGAAAAAGCAAGCAGAAGCAGAAGCAACCTTTTCCATCTTTTGTCCTCAATGCAGAGACAAGCACCCATGAAGAGAATGTCCATTGGACAAAAAGCCAATCTGCACCATCTGTGATAAAGATCATGATACTCAACAATGTCCATCTTTACCAGGGATCAAGGTAGCATTACAACCAACAGACGAAGAAGCTGAAGCGGTCTATCTGTTGACACAAAGAAGGCAATGGCAACCGCGGGGACAAGGTATGAATCCTAACATGCCATTTGCATCTTCTAATCGTTGGAACAATTATCCTTCTTCCAATCAAATGAGTTACTCCCCCTATAATCAAATGCAGTACACTAATCAAATGAATTACCCACCCTACCCACCCATGCAACAAACTTACCCACCCATGCAACAAACTAACCCTCCCTTTGTTGATCCATCAATGTGGACCCCTTGGCCTCCACAGCAACAACAACCATATCATAACCAATGGAATCAAAACTAGAGAGGACAACAACCCCCCTTCCAAAATCAATTACCTCAATCCCAATTCCTGCAACCACTCTCCTTACCAGCAGGTACTCCACCGAACAATCAAATGATGAGACCCCAGCTACCTTTACAACCTAACCCTAACCCAAATAATAAGGCTGTGCAATGCATTGATATTCATAACCAGCCTACACTTTCTCTTCTCCCTGCACAATGCAACGATATTCATTTACGATCTGGGAGAATAGTGGAACCTACCATAGCTGATGTTACCCCTTCTAATAAAGAGGAAACAAAAGAGCACGATGTACCTGAAGAGGTACAATCATCCTCTAACAATGCTCCTGAAATAGCAAAACCACCATTTCCTGAGCGTTTAGCCTTGACTAGAACGCCTGAGCCACCAGCCTTCAATATTCTAGGGGAATTACAAAATTTATATGTCAAAATTCCTCTACTACAAGCACTCCAAGACATACCAATCTATGCCAGGACGATGCGAGACATTTGTGTTAAAAAGCCTGGTAGGAAAACTAACGATCCCCTTACAGTCCATGTTATGGGAGACTTGTCTGCACTGATGTCAGGTAAAACTCCCCCAGTTAAATATGGTGATCCCGGCCATCCTACCGTTACAGTACAAGTTGGAAAAACGGTAATCCCTCGAGTCCTGGTAGACCTAGGTGCCGCTATCAATATCATGACTCTGGAAACCTTACAACTGCTACAATTGCAAAATGAAGTCAGAGACACCCCAACTATCCTAGAATTGGCTGACTGATCCACAATTAAACCAGAAGGAGTCATTGAAGACCTCAATATCTCTGTGGAATCCTAGAATTATCCAGTCGACTTTACGGTACTACAACCCAAAACAAAGTTGGGGGGCCACCCTCTAATTTTAGGTAGACCTTGGTTAGCCACAACAGATACTTTTATCAGCTGTAGATCAGGCTCAATGACAATTTCAAATGGTTATGAAACAAAAAATCTTACCCTCTACCCTCACGCTACACCCCTGGTTAATAATGATAATTCTGTATGGGTAGATTTTGACGAACAACCTACTCAACCCCTTTTGACTATTAGACAAGCTCTAAGCCTGAAAGACTCTACCGAGGATGAAGTAATTAATAATTTTATCTGCGAACCCTCCTCTGTGACTCCAGAAACCCATAATAAACTAACTGCACTGTTGGAGTCTGATAATAAAAAAAACCTCAATTCGGAAGGCCCACCGCAGATATCTAACGCCATCTCCTCTAAAAGCATACCAGTAGAAATTGAACCTGGCAAAACACTGAACATAAACCCTAATTTGACAGAAGCTGAAACACAACAATTAATGAAGTTACTTCTGGAAAATAAAGAAGCATTCGCATGGGATTACACAGATATGAAAGGAATCTTTCCTGAATTATGCACTCATCGAATATATATCAAAGAAGATTTCTGGCCAATCTGCCAACCTCAGCGACGAATGAACCCGAATTTAAGAGAAATCCTCAAAGAAGAACTTCAAAAATTGCTCAATGCAGGGTTTATCTATCCTATATCAGACAGTGAATGGGTGTCCCCGTTGGTAATAGTTCCTAAGAAAAATGGGAAATGGAGAGTATGTGTGGATTACAGAGCTTTAAATAAAGCCACTCAAAAAGATCACTTTCCATTACCATTCATTGATAAGGTATTAGATAATTTGTCAGGGAAGAAATTTTTCTCATTCTTAGATGGTTTCAATGGATATAACCAGATCAAAATTGCACCTCAAGATCAAGATAAAACCACCTTTACTAGCCCTTGGGGAACCTTTTCTTATAGAGTCCTTCCATTTGGACTATGTAATGCACCAACAACCTTCCAAAGAGAAGTTTTAGGAATCTTTTCTGATATGCTTAATGACTCTATGGAAATATTTATGGATGATTTTACTCCTTATGGTGTTTCTTTTCAGGAAGCACTACAAAACCTTGAGAAAGTACTCAAACGATGCATACAAGCCCAACTCTCCT
>ML780301.1:751479-797168 GCA_009831015.1 Picea engelmannii
GAGAAGAATGTCATCTAAGAAAACATGATGAAAGTTGGTTATGGCATAGGAGACTTGGACATCTAAACTTTGACCACTTAATCAAACTCAAAAACCTTGAGGCAGTAAAAGATCTTTCGAGAATATCAAAGCCCCAAGATTCAATGTGTAAACCTTGTCAAGTAGGGAAGCAAAACAGGACACAGTTTAAGTCCAAGAGATTTAATTCAACAGAGAAACCACTCCAACTATTTCATATGGATTTATGTGGACCATCAAGACAAGAAGGCACAGGAAAAAAAAAAGTACTTCATGTTGATTATCGATGATTACTCCAGACTTACATGGGTTGCCTTTCTCAAATAAAAAGCTGAAGCATTTGAGAAGTTTAAAACATTTAAGGCTTTAGCAAAGACTCAAACATGTAAGAGGTTAAAGGTAGTAAGATCAGATCGGGGAGGAGAGTTTATGTCAAGAGACTTCAAGGAATTCTACGATGAACATGGGATCAATAGAGAATACACAATCCCAAGAACTCCACAACAAAATGAAGTTGTTGAGAGGCAAAACAGAACAGTGCAGGAAATGGCTAGGTCAATGATGAATGAGAAGAACATTGGTCAAACCTACTGGGTAGAAGCAATACACACAACAGTCCATGTGCTTAACAAAGCCCACCTCAGACCACAAAGTGACAAGAAACCTTATGAATTATGGTTTGGAAGACCTGCCTCAATGAAACATTTCAGAGTCTTTGGGAGTAAATGCTACATAAAGAATAATTATGAGAACCTCGGCAAATATGATGACAGGGCTGATGAAGGTATCTTCTTAGGGCATGCTACAAACATTAAAGGATATAGATGCTATAATAAGAGGCTGCATAAAATGGTTGACTGTATTGATGTAAAAATTGATGAAGGAATCCCAGCAAGAGAGGTATACAGTAATGAGTCTTCTACAGAAGACACAACTAAAGCTGAAGATGAACAGGTCCAAGAATCAGAAAATGAAGACTCTGAATCAGATGAAGACTCAGACACTCAGACAGACTCAAATCATCAGTCAACTACAAATTCCTCCTCCAGAATCATTCAAAATAATCATCCTGCAAGTCAGATAATTGGAGAAAAAGACAAAGGTGTACAAACCCGGAGAAAGCTAATCAAAACCATCGAACAATCTCATATAGATCTCATATCCATGCTGGAACCCGAGAATTTTAATGAATCCAACAAAGATGATCACTGGGTTAAAGCAATGAATGATGAACTTGATCAGATTGAGAAAATCAATACGTGGGAGATGGTTCAAAGACCTGAAGGTAAAAACGTCATTGGCTCTAAATGGATCTTTAAGAATAAGTTGAATGAGCAAGGACAAGTTATCAGGAACAAAGCAAGGTTAGTTTGTAAAGGCTATGCTCAGATAGAAGGACTGGATTTTGGTGAAACATTTGCGCCTGTAGCAAGATTAGAAGCTATCAGAATGTTTCTTTCCTATGCTTGTCATAAAAGGTTTAAAGTCTACCAAATGGATGACAAGTCAGCGTTTCTAAATGGAGATTTAAGTGAAGAAGTCTATATGGAACAACCAGAGGGTTTCAAACTGTCTGATAACCTTGACTTAGTATGCAAGCTGAAGAAATCTTTATATGGTTTAAAACAGGCCCCTCGAGCCTGGTATTACAGACTGGATACGTATCTTAAAGACAAAGGGTTCAAGAGAGGAACAACTGACAACAATCTTTATATTAAAACAGAGGATAATAATTTGCTCATCGTACTGGTCTATGTAGATGACATCATCTTTGGATGTAATAAGGATTCATTGGTACAATGGTTTGCTTCTGCCATGGATTCTGAATTTGAAATGTCTATGATAGGAGAACTGTCATTTTTTCGTAGTCTGCAAATTATTCAGAGGCATGAAGGCATGTTCATTTCTCAAGAAAAATATCTAAGAGAAATGTTGAAAAGGTTTCAAATGGAAGATTCTAAACCTGTGGGTACACCTATGGTAACTGGATGTAAATTAAGCAAGGATGATGATTCACCTGATGTTGATCAAAGCTCATATCGATCAATGATAGGAAGCCTGTTGTACATCACAACATCTTGCCCAGACATAATGCATGATGTAGGAATGGTAGGAAGATATCCGACTGCACCTAAACAGAGTCATTGCAAGCTGTCAAAAGGATATTCAGGTATTTGAAAGAAACAATGACTTATGGTCTGTGGTATCCCAGAAATCAAAATCTTCAGTTGACTGCTTATTCAGATGTAGATTGGGCAAACTGTGTTGATGAGAGAAAAAGCACCAGTGGAGGAGCATTCTTTCTGGGTGACTCCTTAGTAGCCTGGCTTAGTAAAAAGCAAGGTTCCATTTCTTTATCAACCACATAGGCAAAGTACATTGTTGTTGCTACCTGTTGCACTCAGTTATTATGGATGATTCAAACACTTGCAGATTTGGAGGTAAAATACATTGCACAGATCCCAATTCATTGTGATAACACTAGTGCCATCAATGTGTCTAAAAATCTTGTATTCCACTCCAAGACTAAGCATATTCCCATAAAATATCATTTTCTGAGAGAGTAGGTCACCAATCAGATTGTTCAGGTCAATTACATTCCCACTATAGAACAAATTGCAGACATATTTACTAAACCTCTAGCAAAGATACCATTTGAATATCTCAGACAAAAGTTGGGTGTCATCCCGTCTCACATCTAAGAGAGTCCACACTGTTAGGGGGAGTCCTGTATTGGTTGCATATCTAATACCTCCTAAAATTAATGCAACAGCTCAAGGGGAGCATGTTTTCTTTGACATTGATGTCAAAGGGGGAGAAAAGAACAGGGGTGCCTTTGTTTCCATCAATGCCAAAGGGGGAGATTGTTGGAAGGTTTACAGTTGGGAGTAAGCATGTCATTGATGGCAAGAACAGCGATGGAAAAGATCAGCGATGGCAAAGAACAGTGATGGAAAATATCAACGATAGCAAAGAACAACGATGGCAAGAAAAGCGAAATTGCGAAGTGACAAAATCGCAAGGTGGATGAAATCGTGAAGCGGTGAAATCGCGAAGGTGGACGAAATCGCAAAGCAGAAAAATCGCGAAGTGGCAAAAATGCGAGAAGATCTGGGCCGTAGGATATGGGGTATCTACAAAGGACCAATAGCCGTTAGATATGGTGAAGCTACAAGGTGGATAGGACAGTCGTGGACTGTTGGATCAAGAGGACATGTGGTGAAATTTCATAGCACCATAAAGAATCCATTTCAGAGTTTCGCAGGTCAGGAAATTCAAAAGAAAGAGGCTCGAATTCGCGATATGCGAAATCACAAAACTATCTTAGCCGTCAGATCGAGTTTGATTTAGACCGTTGATCCGACTCCATCTCATAGTTTCTCTTATCGTGACTTGGAGTGATGAGCACCTCCATCTAAGGAACAGTGAAAAGCGAAATTGTGATTTAATCATAGCCGTCAGATCAAGGTGTGATCTAGACCGTCAATCCAACTTCATTTCAGAGTATCACCTATCGCAACTTGGAGTGACAAGAACCTCCATCGAAGAACTCACGAGATGCGAAATCGTGATTTAATCATAACCGTCAGATCAAGGTGTGATTTGGATTGTCGATCCAACTCCATTTCAGAGTTTCGCGGATCGCTACTTGGAGAGTCGAGATGCCTCATCTCAAGAATCGTGATATGCGAAATCGCGAAGTTAATCGCAGCCGTCAAATCAAGATCAGATCTGAACCACTTAGGGTCAATGGAGCATGGTGTGGAAACTCACGACATATGAAGCACCTTTTTGGCACAACCTATGGTCACTGTTGGTGGTCATGAGAAGGGAAGGAGTCAGTCCAAATAAGCTCCATTTCGGGGTTTCAGAGATCACGACTTGGAGAGTCGATATGCCTCATCTCCATATTCACAAAACGCGAAATCGCGAAAGCACTTTATGCATAAGGCTATGGTCACAGCTCTTGGTCACATCAGAGAGAGATGGAGGAAAGAGCTAGAGAAACCAAGCTCCTTTTTAGGGATCACAACTGGGAGTGTCGAGACACATGGTCACACGAATGTCGAATTGTCGAATGCCAAAATGCCGAAATGAATGCAAGATCCCATGGAACCAATCCAACAGTGCAGGTGAATTTGAACAAGATCGGAGGGCTACTGTAGCACGACACAGTGTAACTGCTAGAAACCACTGATGGTTTCTGCTAGAGGACTCGAAGACACTTCGGGGTGATTGACAGAGGAGGTGAAGAGACTCTGGGAATCTTCAAGAGGGATGAATATGTTCGTGGAGGCGATTGACAGATGGCTGAGCATTGAGGCCTGTAACTAGAACAGAGAAGGTGAGCTCGACTATCATAGAAAAGACGAAGAGTCTCAAACTGCCAGAGAGGATGATGAATCTCAGTATAACATACAGTGATGTTGAACGAGTGGCAAACGGCCAGAGAAGCTGAAGAGTCATGATGATGATCAGACAGAGCACTCGAGTTGTGGAGGAATTTGGCGTGGAGTGAGCATGCATAAGCATTGCGAATATTGGATGCACAAAGACAACAGAGACTATAAGAATGCTAAACAAAGAAGAGATAAGGGTTGTCGCTGTGTAGGAGAATTCAAGGGGTGTGCAAGGAAGCAGAGCGCAGGAGCAGAAATGCACAGTAGAGGAATGTTGCATTGAAAGGATATGGCACAAAGAGCATAAAAGGCAGAAGAACAGAAAGTGCAAGGGGTGTGCAGAAGACATTGATGCAGACAGGGCAGAGCAATGTAACAGAACAACGACAAGGTTGGTAAGCCATTGAATAACTTTATATCGTTGTAATAAGTTTTAGTAACAAGAAATTTATATTTCAGGGTGGTTGGGAGGTGCTAGGGAGGACTGGTGTCCTCAGAGGTTCAAGTGGGTGCTTGAACACAGGGAGTTGGTGCTTCCTTCTAGTTGGTGCTAGAGAAATCAGGGAGTTGGTGCTTCCTTCTAGTGGGTTCTAGAGAAAACAGAGAGTTGGTGCTCTCAGCAAGTAGCATCTTTCAAAACTGAGGTTGTAGCCTCATTATGAGTTGGTTCTCATATGTATGATAATGTAAAGAATGTAACTATTAATTATCATATAAAGAAAAAGAGGTTTTTACCTTATATGGGTTTCCTTGGGAAATATCTGTCTCTGTGTTTCTCATATATGTGACTGATGCTAAATGTGTCATTGTTTATTTCCCTGCATTATTGTCATCATCATTGAGTTCCTTGTAAAGTTTTTAAAAGAAGCATAATTGTTTAAGCACGGTAACAACTGATTCAGCCCCCCTCTCAGTTGTCCAGCATAAGCTTCATGCGGTAAAATATTGCATCGTTGACAGTCAACTATATTGGAAAGATCCCCTAGGATTTTTACTAAGGTTCCTGATAGAATCCGAAATGGAGAATGTTATAAATGAATTTCATGAAGGGGTGTGTGGAGGACACCACACCTGGAGGGAAACGACCTATAAAATCCTAAGAGATGGATACTATTGGCCGAATTTATTTACAGACGTGAATACTAAAGTTAGAGCCTATAATTCTTGTCAATTATTCTCAGGTAAACAAAATATTCCCGCACTACCCTTAACCCCAGTCAAGACAGAAGATCCATTTCAACAATGGGGTCTGGATTTTATCGTAGAAATCCATCCACACTCTAGTGCACAACATGAATGGATTCTAACCACCACATATTATTTCACTAAATGTGTAGAGTCCATTCCAACTTGAAATGCTACAGATTCAGTGGTGATAAATTTCTTAGAAGAAAACATTTTATCAACATTCGGCTGTCCCTGGAAGATAGTCACGGATAATGCCCAAGCTTTCAAATCCATGGCGATAGTTAGTTTTTGTCAAAAGTACAACATCTTACCAGGGAATTCCACAACCTATTATCCTCAGGGAAATAGATTAGCTAATTCATCGAATAAGAGTCTAATCACTATAATAAAAAAAGGTGTTGACTGAAAATAGGAAAGCTTGGCATGTTCATTTGAAATACGCTTTGTGGGAAAATCATGTTGGCACTAAGAAATCGATCAGAATGTTCCCTTTCCAAATGGTATATGACACTGACATGGTCCTCCCCATAAATCTCACTATGCCCGTGGTGAAGCTTTGGAAAGACGCGAAGGAAGAGCTGAATGATGTTACCAGAAGAATAAACCAGTTAGTTGAATTCCAAACAAATATGGCTGAGGTGGATGAGAAGCTTAAGAGATATCAAGATAATATGAAAGTCTTGTTTGATAAAAAAATCTAAAGATAGGGAATTCCTTCCTAAAGAGCTAGTTTTGAAATGGGATGCTAGGAAAGAAGACGTTGAAAAGCATGGCAAGTTTGATCACATCTGGTGTGGGCCTTTCAGGGTCATAGCTTCAGAGGGAAACAATTCATTCTTATTAGAAAACCTCGATGGGAAAATCCTTAACGCCCCTATCAACGGGCGCTACCTGAATCACTTCATGTAATAATTAGATCCCAAATCACCATTGTATATTCCGATTTGATTTTCTTATTTTCATTTACAGTTTTTCGTTGCTTTGGTAAGTTTTTACTTTTACTATAGATAAGACCAGTTTTGTTGATTTCATAAAAAAACATAAATATCAAAACCAGTAACACATACCTTTCGTTTTTGCAAAGGTTCTGAAATTTCTCATTTTTATTTTAAGATAGAACACTTACCGATAGTTGAGGGATAAAGATGTATCAGAAACCAACAATCATGTTTCATAACAATTAGTTTTCTCACGAAACATGTGATAGATTAATAATGGTTTTTGCTTGAGAATACAAATGAAATCCAAGGTATGAAATTCTATGATCATTGTTGTTCAAACCAAGATGCTAAAATAATTCTTATAAATTCTAAATAAGGTTGTACTCATGTAAAAATCGTCATCTGATCAAAGATTAGAAAAAAATCCAAAATTTCGAGTCTCTGAATCAAATGAAAATAATACGAAATAATAAAAAAAATAAAAAAAAATAGAAGAAGCTCACTAATCAGGAAGTAGGTTTGAATGGAAATAAGATCCCTTTCAAATCTCCAACTTTCGTTCTATTCCCATCTATCATATCTTTTATTCTATCTTGATTTTTCACTACCTGACCTTAAATATCCACAGGAAGACAAAGTTTGCCTTGACTCGGGAAGCCTAAAAAACTAGACCTTCAAAACGAGAGTAGGCAAAAAATTTATGATTCCTATGGTTTTAACTGAGAGAAAGTATGTCTACGCTAATCCCGACTACTTTATCCCTTCTATAATATTTTAAATTGATTTTTTTCTCTCAAGGAAAGTCCTTGGAAATTAAAATCTCCCCGTGATAACTTCCCTGTAGGAAAAGGTGTTTTGAAGGTCAGGAGAGGATTAGCCTAGAGTAAATCAAAGTGAGTTGATAGACCTCCGCTGCTAAATTATAAATAGATATCATCCCTTGTATGATATATACAAATTGATTTCCCCCACTTCAAAAATATTAAAAAAATAAGACGGATGGTGAAAGGAAATTCATTTTCTGATTACCCCCATCTAGTCCAAGACAAATGGTGAAAGGAAATTCGAAATTCGATTGCCCCCATTTTGTCCAAAAGATATGATGAAAGGAAATCCATTTAAATGACTTCCCTCATCTCAAAAAAGTGAAAATTGAAGTGGTGAAAGGAAATTCAATGGGAAATGTAGATAACTTCACCGAGGTATTGAACAAGCTTGTTGGCAGTGAAGCAATGTCTATGATATCTGCAAGGCTTTTATACATGTATATAATGTACTCTGGTAGCTAGTTCTCTTTTTGACAAGATATACATTCTAAACCAACAAGGGACCCCCCACACCCCCCGAAAAAATAAATCGTCAATTTTACTCTACCTTGATGCGAACAAAATCGACCAGAGTCTGATAACTCCGTTAAAGTTGTTTTGATTATGATCTTAAACAAACCTGAAATCAGTTTTAGGAAAAAGAAAGCTATAAATAGTCTAAACTCGAGATTAGTGAACGATCAAGTTTTTGAAAGTTTTCTGAGATATGGCTGAAGTCTAATGTCCTTCTATGTGTTTTTCCAAAGTGTGTTTCACAGAAACTCAATGATGACTCCATTTACCCAATAAAGGAACTTGGTCTATTGTTCTTCAGTGCCTCACAGGAAGACGTGATCCCCAGACAAAGCCTATGTTGAAACACATATATTTCTAAACTTTTGAGTTTTATTTTCCTCTTTCACGAATATATAATCTTTTCCAAATCATGAATTAGGGGATAACTTTCGAACTTTAAATCCATTACATTCCTAGTTAAATAGGAATAAGACGCATGTAATGTCCGCCATTAATAAATCCTTTTATTTTATCAAACAATCCTAATATCTTCGGATTTGTGGAGCCACCAAATTGTTACAAAAGTAAATCACTAAGGTTACTTTGGAGCTTCGCGCTTCAGGCGTTTCAATATGTATAAACAATGAAAACCCCGAACGCTGAAATGTCGAAGTTCCAGAGGCTAATTCAAGGTTTAAAGCATGATAAATTAAAACATAAGAATGATTAATAAAAGATTAACCTCTCCGAGATTTCAATCTTCAGGAAATCCCTACCCTCTTACTTTCGAAACCTCCGAAAGCCGAACCGTCGAATTGTTAATAATGTTTATGATTGGTTAGAGTTAATGATTGGAATGGTTATTTTTTAGTTTCCATTAATGCAAAAAAATTACAGACTTATTTTGTTTCGGGCAGGTTAATGGCGCCATCAGAACTTAGCAGAACGCTGAACTGATTTGAGAGTCTGATAAACTAGGCGAAAATACCAAATATAGCAGAGAAAGGGATAAATAGACAGAAAGGGAAGCTCAAACTCTCTAGAATGCTAAGTCTCCGGAGTGAAAGATCTCATGCCATGTGTCCTTTGAGTTCAATGGCGGAGATTCATTTCAGAAATACGGGCTTCGGAACTTTGGGAGTTCTAGCTTCACAACATCACAAACCTTCCAATGAAGTTATCCCCGAAGTGCAGGATCTCATGCCGCATTCCCTTTAAGTTCAACGGTGGAGATTCATTTCGGAAATCTGGGATTCAGAACTTCGGGAATTTTAGCTTCACAACATCACAAATCTTCTGAAGCAGTTATCCTTGAAGCGCAGGATCTCATGCCGCATGTGCTTTGAGTTCAATGGTGGAGATTCATTTCGAAAATCCGGGCTTCGAAACTTTGGGAATTATAGCTTCAGAACATCGCAAACCTTTCAAAGCAGTTATCCCCGAAGCACAGGATCTCATGTCGCGTGTCCTTTGAGTTCAACGGTGGAGATTCACTTCGGTTCTTCGGGAGTTCTTTACTCAACATTGCTTGCCTCCCACAAAATACGAACTAGTCAAATACAAATATCGTCTAATAGGTGTCCCTAACTCAGATCGAAGGACAAGAATTGCATGATTATTCCTCCACATGTGACTGAGATCTATGACCTCGGCTAAAACTTTGGGTGCTTATCTTACTTTGCGAGATCTGACAGCTTATCTCTCTCTTACCTAGATCAACGGTCAAGGAAAATTGCGGGCACAAATTTGCACAGGACTTAATTTCGAGAGGTGGTCCCGCAATTTAAACCATGGTTTTATGTCAGGGTTACATGGCATCACCAAATGCATTGCAGGACGAAAAGTGGGTTACCTCAAAACCATTTCTCCACACCCCCACAAAATGGTAAACCTATCATCCCTTGCCACTTGTCTTCCACTCTTAATACACATCACGTCCCGATTGATGCACCACCTCCGCATAATGAGCCCTCGTGGAGCTATTTATCCAATAGTCATCACCACATACAACCAAGGGTTGTGACCTCGATTTAAATCTGGGTGCTTATCTCACTCTACTAAGATCAACAACTGGATCTTAATGGATCATGAAAATCAATGGCTCGTGGGTATTTGACATGCCAAAGTTGCACGAGGTCAAACATCAGACAGAAAACTCGAAGTTGTAGATCAGGTGCCACACGTCCTCAGGGACAGACGATCAATATTCACTACGGGAATCCAGGATTCGAAAGTTTCAACGTCCCTGCTCCCATTTTCATCCGAAGCAGTTTCTTCCAGATTTCATAGATCCTTGCCCTGTGTCCTCCTCAGATCAACGGTCATTGTCCTCGTTAGAACTCCAGATCTGTGTACAGAACTTCCCCGAACTATGAAGTGTAAAATATGTGGCAGTCATTGGTTTATACCCATGGTGCTCTCATCATTTATAACACCTGGCATCTAGTTGGCACAGACACTTGTCACTTCTATTTTCATGACACGTCAACACAGTGACGTCAGTGCCAAATTAACGTCATCTCCAAACATGCTTAGGACGATTCTAAAGTTGGTAGGCGGATAAACCTTAGTGGTGGTGTTGAACTTAGCTGGCATGCCCAAATCACAGATCATGACCAGATTGATGACTACGTTTCATTGCGGGGACTCAACATGATCGAACGATAAAATTCCTTAGCGGTCCTGCAATTGAAATCGTGGTATCTTAAAAGAGCTATGTGGCATCACCAGGCACATTGCGGGATGAAAAGTGGGTTACCTCAAAACCACCTCCTCACGCCCCCGCAAAATATTGAGAAGCAGAAAAGGATGTTGGAGAAACACCCGTCATCCATGTCATGTATCTCATTCGCTCTCGAGCCTGTCACGCCTTCTATATCGGTTACCGCACTTACCTCCATTACAGTTTCAATTTTTCACGGACGATTACTTTTCCTACATCCGTTATCCATCTTTTGACAAACCATGCAAATTTATTCATCCGATTAGTCTTCTCGCTCTGAAAAAAGCATTTCTCACAGTAGGTGAAGATACAAAAGAAAATGACAGTTAAGCCCATCAGTTTTCACACCCTGTCGTTTCATTTTAGACATAGTTAGATATTGTAAGAAGTCCAATGGTTTTGAGTTGTGGTGAATTTTGTATAAATACACAGATTCAAGATCTGCACAAGGTTGCTTCTTGTCAAATGTAATAGAGAGAACTCTCCTTTTGTGAAAATTAATACAAGTGCAGACATGGATTCCAATTTTTGTGAAGTTTGAGTTATGTTTTCCTCTTGTATTCCATATTTCTAGTTTTCCTTATGTTATTCCTTGATAAGTGAGTGACTGCAATTTACTACTACTACTACTATAGTCACATTTTATCGGTTGTTTGATAAGAAAGCAAATTTTCCTTTGTATTTACTATAAGTAAATACACGACCTGTGAGATACTTGGATTATTGTATCTCATATCCTTTCAAGGGTGTGTTCTTTAATTTCTTCTACTGTAAACAAGGTAAGATTCATCTTGCATTGATTCCTCATTTTGTTTAACAATTCTGTAAGTTTCCCTCACATCATTTGATTTTATAAATCGACTTAGACGATAAATTACGGCCTCTGTCCTGTTCTGTCATTATTTTGAATTGAGGATTAATTCTTATATAACTCAAGCCAGGTTTGGGGAGGGTATCATGACATCCTATTGGGCCAATCCTCCTCAAGTGTGGGGTGTTTTCCAGGTGAAGACCAATATAGGTCATGTAAATGCATGGGATGGTGTAGGGGATGTTTGGGCAAGGGGTGGAGTGATAACAGGGAAATGTAGGTCTTACCTATGGGTTCCTCTTTAGAGGGTGAGTTGCACCCTGTCATGGATGCCATTTTTTCCTACCCCATTCAATTCCTTTTACTCTTTTTCTTATTACTTTTTCTTTTCAAGATAATAGTTGGAGGACACTATCCTAGCATGGTGACTAGTGGTGAAAACGTTACCCATAATCATTTCACAGAGATGAGAAGGATGGATCATGATGAGACCCCCTTTCTCTTGGTTATGCCACCAAGAGACACTACCCTGGTTTGGTGACCAAATGGATGGAAGTGTCATACTGCTACATGTCCATGGACCTAATAGGCCGACTCATAATGAGACCTCCTATCCACCAACTAGATCTTGAGTTTTATTTTATTTACGGGTCCCCTTTTCTTACTGAGAAGCTCTTTATTTCTTTCTCGGGAATCCCTGGGAAAAGAATCTCAAGGTCTCATATTGTATTTAAAATTTTTCCAGCTACTTTTACCCTCTGGTCCTTTAGCCCCTTCTTCCCACAAGGCAAGGTACAACCCTTACTAGCTTGGTAAACCCAATGCCCAAACCAATTTAGGGGAAAGATGAGAGGGATAATGATGAAAAGTGGTAATTATGGAAGGAATGGATGATGACATTTTATAGACCCACCCGATGACAACTCATCCCTAAGGGAACCATCTTACTAGGGCACTCTTTCATCTCCACTAGGTATGGACAATTTAAATAACATAATTTCCAAGCAAACATCATGAAACAAACGAGAATTCAATGCACATATTCAAATGTTTTTAGAATCAAAGTGACACATACCATGATACCTAGACTCATTACCTCATGGATCAAGACCCATTGTTGCTTCAGAATCAGGTCGATGGGATGGATGTTGCTGCTACTGATAGATGACATCCATCTGGTAGAATTTTAATTTTTTGTAGAATGCAAAAGCCAAAAACATCCTTATATCTTAAATTCTTGCAACAGGGGAAAAATTTTCTTCAAAGTCCACTCCTTCAACTTGATCCTACCCTTTTCATGTTGATGAGTGCATCTATGTGAGACATTATCCATCTTACAAACCCGTGAGGTTTGGATCATTGCAGCTATGTGAAGCCTTTCTCTCAGCTTACAAACCTGATAGAAAGCCCCTAAGAAGGGTACGTGGTTCCTACCTAATATAGAGCTAGGAACGTAGAGATGACGTCCTCCATTCAGAGAGTGAGAAGAACTCCAAATGATTATCCAGTGGGAAAGGTGATCTGATGAGTTAGATGTGCATGTGGCTGAGCACAAGATGAACATGTGAAATCCCAAAGTGTTGGGTGCATCGTCATGTGAACATAAATGAATATGATGTGTTAGCCTCCTCTGAGAAGTAGAGTTAATGAGAAAACTCCAGATGATTCTCATGTGTGAGGCAGTGTGAAAGAAGATCTGTAGAGTGGACGTGCATGTGGATGAGCACAGGTGAACGTGTGTAGATATGGTTCTTCTGTGTAATGTAGTGAGCCAGATCTATGGCATCCCTATGAATGTTCCCCTAGTGGATGAGCACTAGTGGGTGTATCATATCCTTGGCTATATGTTGTTCAAGAGTCAGACCCACCTGTAACCCTAATTGTTATGTAAAGGGTATAGGTCGGCCCCACCTTAATGTGATTAATAATAAATGTAAAAGATAATTAATATTGTTAATAATAATAATAATAATAATAATAATAAATTATAAAGTGACTTAGAGAGGTAGGCCCTGTTGAGACAATAGACACCTTTGTTGATTTGAAAAGTCTAATATAATTAAGGGATGATTCCCCATTGTGGAATCATATCATACTTGTGAGTTTGGTAATTTCAGCAAGTACACTTCTTTGGAAAAAGGTGCGCACCTCTCTTGGGCGCTAGATTTATAGGGTTTAAGAACCCTCTTGTGTGATAGCTCTTTCTTGGAGGTGAAGGTATTTCTCTTGAAGAATATAGAAAAGGATTTGGTTGGGTTTTCTTTCCTTGTTGAGAAAGGTTTCCCAGGATACATTTTGTGTTCTTATGCATGGTGCTTCTTCTTGTGATCTTGATTGCTGCAACATTTATGGTTATGGTTAAATGATAAAATGGATTAAAATTCATGCTTAACCTATAATATTGAAAAATAAGCATGGTATCAGAGCATAGGTCTTGAAGAACCCATTGCATAATCTACAAGAATTTATCAACCATCTCTCCTCTTCTGCAGAATCGTACGACCCTCCTAGGGTTTCCAGAAAATATGTACGACCTCCTTCTCAATGGTGATTCATCCCTTAATACTTGGAAATTGGGGCTACCTTTGGCACAGAATAGCACGACCTCTTCCAACACATCTCCAGAAGCTCTCAAAATGAAATTCCGAGAAAGTTTGATTTTTGGACCTAGGGTTTCAAGGGTACCGAAAATTCCTGCAGAATATTATTTCTAGGGTTTCTGAAGAAATATTTCTCTTGAATCAGAAAGCATCTCAGTGATACTACCAAATTGATTATTGGTTGTCATAAGTCCAAATAATCCAAGGTTTCTAATTCAACCTAATCATTAGTTTTTTAAAATCCAGTCGACAAGTGTTCGAAGAAACAAATCAAATGAAGAACAGAACATTAGTAGAAGATAGGATTGATGGAGCAAGCAAATTCAGCCCTTGGAAATCAAAGCTTCTAGTCACTCTTGAAGAATATGATATCTTGGATGTAACAACTAAAACTCTAATAGACACAACTAATGATATAGAAAAGAAGATAAGAAAAGAAGAAGATGTCAAAGAAAGAAAAATAATCATCTACTCAGTAAGAGATCACCTCTTACCTCGTATTGCAAATATGAAGACAACCTATGATATGTATAAAACATTAAAAGGAATGTTTGAAAGTGACAACACTCTCATAGCTCTTACCTTAAAGAGACAACTTCAAAGTACCAAGATGACGAAGGATGACACAGTTGCACTCTTCTTTATGAAGTTGTCATAGATTAAAGAACAACTAGAGACCATTGGGGAAATCATGTCTGATAGAGAACTTGTCTTAACCACTCTCCAGAATCTTCCAAAATCATGGGAGCCTTTCATTCAGAGTATCATTCAAAGAGAAGCTCTACCAACCTTTGATTTTCTATGGACATATTGCACTCAAGAAGAACTTAGACTTAGAAATAGAGGAGTGGAATATTCCTCAGAAGAAAATCATGCTCTTGCACTTCATACAAAGAAGGGAGGAAAATTCAAAAGAAATTTCAGGAAAACATTTAAGGGTGAAAATTCTTCATCCAATCCAGGTTATCAAAGAAGAGATGTTTCAGAAATTCAGTGCTTCAGATGTGACAAGTATGGACACATTGCAAGAAACTGTCCAACTAGGAAGAAGGGAACACAATATGCTTCCACCATTGACATTGATCCAGATCCACCTCAAAAGAGTGAAGAGAAGAGAGGGGAGAAGTACTACCTCTAAAAGGACATGACTACAACTAGGTAAATCAATTGATCTCTAATTTTATAGTTGATTGCATTTTTCAAATAAATGATGAATATTATTTCGAGTACTGGATCTTTCAAGATTTGGACCATTATCCCTGGTACGGGATTCCAAACCATATTTAATTTGTTCATCATACAAGAACAAGCATAAACGATGTTTCCCTTGAAGAAGAGATAGATTTTCAAAATCTAGAGAATCTCATATGGAGATTAACAGTGAGAAAATGCATTTATCCCCCTTCAGCAGTTCAGAGGGAGACAGACATTATTCCAATTGATCCAGTTTCTCCAGTTGGCATGTTCAGTAGGACATAAAAGGGCTACCTAGAGGCAGAGAAACATGCAAGCCCCTCAAGGAACATTCCGAGAAGGGAAAATAGATTTTTGAGATATCCTTCAGTCATAAGCCACTTCATTGATGTTGAGCTTCCTTGTCTTAAAGAAACATGAGAACAAGTATGGAAAGATTCCATAACAGAAGAATACCAGTATATCTTAAGATAACGCATGCAACTGATGGAAGTGTCTAGAAATACAAAACGAAATCTATAACCAGAGATTTCTTACAAACATAGGGAGTTGTCTATGATAAGACACTTGTTCCAGTAAACCCGATGCACTTCCATCCGTACTACCATCCATGAGTTGGAAACTATATCAGATATATATATTCTTGATGAGTTTGTATTTCAACAAGAGTGTTGTTGATCCAAACCTATATCATTACAGTGTTGATGAAGAGAACCTGATCCTAATGAATTTTCCAGAAAGAATTGTTGTTGGATACAAGTAATCCTTGACTTATGAATTCAAGATGAAGAATATGAGTATGATGCACTACCTCTTGGGACAAGAAGTATGACAGAGGACCGGTAAGATTTTTCCCAAGTCAAGGAAAATATACAATGAAAATATTAAAGAAGCTCAGTATGACAGAATGAAAAATACACCGTGATGGGTTTAAAGAAGAAGGTTCATGAAGATTCAGCCGAGACTGATCCACAACCGATTGAATCACTTATGTATCTGTTTAACACCAGACTTGATTCATGCCATGCAGTGAATATGCTTAGACAGACTCACTAGACAACAACAAAACATGTATTGAGATATATGTGAGGTACAGTTGGATATGGCCTGAGATATGCCTCCAATATGAACTTGATTTTGAAGGATATGTCGATTCAGATCGAGCAAAAGTACAGTGGATCGGGAGAGTACATCTGGTTGATGTTATACCGTAAATTTTTCCATGGTTTCCTGATACAGCAGGAAATAAAACTATGTGACCTTAAGTACCACAATGGTGGAGTAAAAAGCATCGAGTGTGCAGGGCAATGTAGCTTCACTAGCTTCTAACAAATTTACTTGACCATGAGATGGATCCTATGATGATAACCAAGAGACGTGTGAGAACCCAATGTTTCCTAATGGATCGAAACATGATGAGATGAAATATCCTTAGATCAGAGATATGATTCAGAGGAAAATCATACACTTGCAGTACCTTCCTAGACATGAGAAGATTATAGACATATTCACCAGAGTAACTTGGCAAAAAATGCCTTCCTAGTTAATAGGGAGTATTGATGACTCCAGCCAAAAAACAAATTTAGAGTACATCTGTGTGAGACTTGACTTTATGAAGAATACCTCCCTACCTGAGAGGGAGTGTTGATGAATGCAGCTATGTGAGACATTCTCCAGCTTACAAACCTATGAGGTGTGGATCATTGCAACTATGTGAAGCCTTTCTCTCAGCTTACAAACCTAAGAGAAATCCCCTAAAAAGGGTACTTGGTTCCTGCCTGAGATAGATCTAGGAATGTAGAGATGACCTCCTCCATTTAGAGAGTAAGAATAAATCCAGATGATTATCCAGTGGGAAATACAATTTGATGAGTTGGACGTACTTGTGGTTGAGCACAAGGTGAACGTGTGAAATACCAAAATGCTGGGTGCATCGCAATGTGAGAAGAAATGAAGATGATGTGTTAGCCTCCTCTAAGCAACAGAGTTGACAATAAAACTCCAGATTATTCTCTTGTGTGAGGCAGTGGGAAAGAAGATCTGTAGAGTGGATGTGCCTGTGGATGAGAACAGGTGAACGTGTGTAGATCTGGTTCTTCTTTGTAATGCAGTGAGCCAGAGCTATGGCATCCCTATGGATGTGCCCCTAGTTGATGAGCACAAGTGGGTGTATCAGATCCTTTGCTATATGTTGTTCAAGAGTCAGACCTACCTGTAACCCTTATTTTTATGTAAAGTGTATAGGTCGGGCGCCCTACCTTAATGTGATTAATAATAAATGTAAAAGATAATTAATATTGTTAATATTATTAATAATAATAATAATAATAATAAATTATAAAGTGACTTAGAGAGGTCGGCCCTGTTGAGCCAATAGACACCTTTGTTGATTTGACAAGTCTAATATAAGTAAAGGATGATTCACCATTGTGGAATCATATCATACTTGTGAGTTTGGTAATTTTAGAAAGTACACTTCTTTGGAAAAAGGTATTCACCTCTCTTGGGTGCTAAAGTTCTAGGGTTTAAGCACCCTCTTGTGTGCTAGGTATTTCTTGGAGGTGAAGGTATCTCTCTTGAAGAATATAGAAAAGGATTTGGTTGGGTTTTCTTCCCTTGTTGAGAAGGGTTTCCAAGGATACATTTTGTGTTCTTGTGCATGGTGCTTATTCTTGTGATCTTGATTGCTGCAACATTTATGGTTATGGTTAAATGATAAAATGGATTAAACTTCATGCTTAACCTAGCCTATTGAAAAATCAACATTGCATACCAATTTGTCCTTGTTTCTGACTATCTGTCCATCTTCATTTAACCTGTTTATGTATACCCATTTAGTTCCAATTACATTCTTTTCATTTGGTCTTGGGAAAAGACCCCATGTATTTTTTTGGGGTTCACTCATGGATAACAGTGAAAAAATTGCAGATTTATATATGTTTATAAATTTTATTCTGGTTTGTACACTTGCTTCCTTTTTCCCCAAAATATGACTGTTTGGATGATGTTTCTGAACATATCTTGATGGGGTCTTTGTTTGGAGTGTCTCCATTCTCTCTTCTTCCTCTAAATCCTCTTGTTCCTAGTATCCTTTCATTCCATCATCTTGTAGATCATTTCTGATTGAATCATTGTAGTGTCAATGTCTCACTAGATGAAGTGGTACCTCATATTCTTTTACATCTATGCTCTCAATAATTTTATGGACTCTTTTGTTGTAGCACTTGTATCCTTTACTTCTAGAGGAGTATCCTAACAATATACCTTCTTCAACGCCAGAATCAAACTTACCTAAGTTGTCTTCATTTCCTTTGATGTAGCATTTGCTTCCAAATATTTTGAAGTGCTTTATTGATGCAGGTCTGCCATGCCATAGATCTTAAGGGGTTTTATCATTGTTTACTCTTATCTGCGCTTTATTGAGAATGTTAACAACATTTTGAACAAATTCTCCTCAATTTTTTTTGGGTACTTCTAATTCATCAAGCATGGCCCTGGCCATTTCTTGAACTGTTATGTTCATCCTTTCTACTACTTCGTTTTGTCAAGGGGTTCTGGCAATAGAAAAATATCTCTTGATCGCATGATTTTTACAATAACTATTGAATTCATCAGATGTGAATTCTCCTCCTCTGTATGATCTTAGGCATTTTATTTTCAACCTATGCTTTGAATATTTTAAATTTTTCAAAAGCCTAATATTTATGCTTCAACAATCCAACCCAAGTCATTCTGGTATAGTCATCAATCAACAAAATGAAATATCTTTCACCTCGAGGTGATTGTGTGCTAATGGGGCCATAGAGATATGTATGAATTAGCTCAAGGGGTCAATTGGTTTAGTGTTCTCTTTCCTTGAATTGAACTCTTGACTACTTTCCAAATTGAAATGACTTGCATACAATAATCTCAGGTTTGGAAATTTTAGGCATATTTCGTACAACATGATCCTTTCTTCTCATCTTAACAAGTTGATCAAAACCAAGATGACCTAGCCTTTTGTGCAAATTCCAACCCTCATCAGTTTTGCCAATACAACATTGTTCTTTGCCTTCTTCTAGAACATACACATTCCCTGAAGTTCTAACTACCTTTACAATAGTCTTCCTTTTATTTTCATACATTACTTTACATCCTTTTGAATGAAAGATAAAACTGTGTCCTTGCTCACACATTTGACTTACACTCAACACGTTATATTTTATACCATCTACATAAATCACATTTTTTTCTTTGGTCTTTACATTTTTATCTTCATCTAGTACAACAGTTCGTTTTCCTCTAATTCTAGATGGAGCATTGTTTCCAAAGGTAAGATCACCACCTTTTTCTTCAGTTAGGAATTCAAATTTTATATTTTCTCATGTCATGTGCTTGGAGCAGCCACTTGTCAATATATGATCCAAAAAGGATCCATAGAAGACTAAGAACAAATAAGAACTCGTAGAGGCAACTCAAGACGCTCATAATGGCCTCAACATACAAAGAAAGGAAAAAAATTCAAAGTTTCCAAAACTCTGTGAAAATGACATGATCACGAAGAGTGCGTCACAATATTTCTAACAATGCAAAAGGATCATCAAACAAAGTTATGGATTGAAATATATTCACAATCAAAGTTTGGTCAACCTAGTCCAGTCATCAGGGGATGAGTCAGCATTTGTACGGATGACGTTAGCATCCGTACAACACATATGGAAAGAGAAGGGAGATGACACATGTCATGCTGACATCAACATGACATCATCATGGTGACATGGAAAACCAGAGGCTGCCACATGTCACCTAGTTTTGGCATTTTCGGGCTGATCCGTGGATCAATAGGATTGTGCCATGTGGCATCCCGCACGGTCTGTACGCTGACATGGCATGATGACATGGTGTGATGACATGGCAGAGGAAAATGTGGCCCAGTGGGAGGCTACCATGTGGAAGGTGGGAAAATCACAATGACAACCCGTGAGCGAATTTTGAAAAAAAATATTAAGTTTGGCGGGTCTTCCAAATATGGTGGACCACGCCAAATGCGGCCACGATATAACCGATGGGATATGGATAGTGCCACCTCTAAAAATAGTGGAACAACTTTATATTATATATATACATTACAACAAAACAAACCCAAAAGGGGGAGGCCCGTGGGTTTGACCCCGAGACCTCCTCCCCCCTATACGCCTTTGTATTAATGCCCAAGCCAACAAGCCAATGGCCTTACTTTGTAACCAACGCCGTGGATTTTATTTAAATGTTGAATCCGCCCAGTCAGGGAGAAGGCGTGCGTATGATTTGACCTTTTGGGCACACCTTTCTATGCAATCCAATCATTAATGCAGGTTGCATAGGGGCACATAAATCGAGACAAATTTCTTCTTGGTTCTGGGAGTGCCAAAGTCAGATAGAGGTGTGGAGACAATCATTTTTGGGTAATTTGACGCCACAAATTTAGTGGTGTTGTTTGTTTTCTTATCTAAGCATTATTTTTGCATCTTGATTCCAGAATGAGGTATACTTATGTATTTTTCAAATTCTTTTGCTGAGTTAATGAAAGAGCCTACCCATTTGAGAGTAGGACCCAGAGACATAGTCCACCAGGGATGAACTCCGTTATCAAGTTTTTGTGTTCATATTTGATTCTTATGTCTCTTAATTTTTGAGCTTTTCCTTCTTTAATGGTGCATTTTAATTTATTCTCATTTAATTCAATTCTTTATATGTCACTCGATGAAAAGATCCTGGATCATGTTGGTATCATAGCAATTGTATTTGACTTGAATTGTTGAGTGTGAATGCTTACTAGGGATAAGCATAATCAGGGTGAAGGAACTCTTAATACTTTCAATCTCAAAGTTGGTCGTGCATCCCGAAGGAAGAAAATGGAAGAAGAGGACAAGCATGATGAACATGAGAACAAATTTCATATGGTCTTTTATCGCATGTCATAAATGGTCGAATGGATGTATGGAGATTACGAGAAGAGGATGAAAGAGAAAGGGAAGAAAAAGGAAGAACATGCAGACGATGATGCTTCAGTAAACCAAGGGGCTGAAGGAGATCCTCCTGAGCCTCCATATTCACCTTCAAATTCTAGTTCTTCTTCCTCTAAGCATTCTCATCGTTCTCATCATTCTAGCCATAAAGCCTCTTTTAAGAAATCATTAATAAAGCTTGATGTAAAATTCACTTTACCTATGTTCAATGGAGATGCTAATCCTGAAAAGATAGATAATTGGATCTGACATGTTGAAGTATATTGTTGTGTTCACCATATTGATAAAGAGGAAGTTAAAGTGAATCTAGCTTCTCTTCGGTTGGAAGGCACCGCTCTCATATGGTGGGAGAGAAAGCTTCATGACAAAAGTAAGTGTGGTAATATTCTTTCCTCGTGGTCATAATTCAAATCAGGGATAAGGAATAAATTTTATCCATTAGGGTATTTACATAAAGCAATGATGGAATGGAAACCTTTAAGGCAAAGTAAAGGTAAAACTATTCAAAGTTTCATAGAAGAATTTAGGAAGTAATCTCTTGCATTGAACATTCCTTTGAATTCTTATGAAACTTTAATGAAGTATATTGGTGCACTTCACAGTTATATTCGTCATACTTTTCTCTTGTTTAACCCCACTAGTCTTCATGAAGATTGTGTGCAATCCACTCATCTTGAGAACAAGGGGAAACATGTTCAAGAAGATCCCACGAAGAAACCTTCCAATATCTCACATAAACCTTTAAATAAGTTTATAAGGAAGGACAAGAAAACCACCACAGTGACGAGAGAAGGAGGAAATCCATCTTGCACTCATTGCAAGAAAATTAGTCACGATGAAGAACATTGTTGGAAACTGCATCCAGAGAAGAAACCAAAACAATTAGGTGGAAAGGGGAAGACAAAAACCGTTGCTACAGTGCAACAAGATCTTGTTTATGATTAAGGAGATGAAGGAAAGATCACAACGGTTGTAGTAAAAGGTAAAGATTCCCTTCATGCTAGTTCTAGTTCCAATAATGAATCTTATGATGATGAAATAAAGATGAATGAATTATTTCACAAAGCGTTGTATCTAAACACACTAATATAGATACATTATTTGATCCGCGTTCCCAAGTAAACTTAATATCTGAAGCACTTGTCAAGAAGATGGGTCTTGAAATGAAACCACATCTGAAGCCTTATCCTCTTGATTGGGTATGTGATAAAGAAAAACTTAATGTCACCAAACAATGTAGGGTCAAATTTGCTATTGCTTCAAAGTTGATTGATGAAGTGGATTTGGATGATGTACCACTTGATATATGTGGAATAGTGTTGGGAAGTACTTATCTTTATGATAGAAAATATGTCTTCTTTCGTCATGAGAAAAAATACCACCTTACTAAAGGGGGAGTGGAATATATTGTTAGATCTCACATCATGAGGGTAAATACAATACTTGTTAGTGCAGGGAAAATGAAAAGACTCATAAACACTAATAAGAGATATGTACTCATGGTCGTAAGAGAGAAATATGTCGAGAGATCCGACGCTTTCCAAGGATGTGATCCATCTCATAAAAATGAATTAATTGATATTGTTTCTAAGTATGATGGTATTTTTCAGGAACTAGATGGATTACCTCCTAAGAGAGAAATCCAACATGATATACATCTTCAACATGATTATCCTCTTCCTAATGTGGGCATGTACAAGATGTCAGTTGTGGATATGACAAAGATCAAGAAGCAGGTATAGGGCTTATTGGATCAAGGGGTCATCAGGCATAGTTCATCTCCTTGTCGTTCTCTGATCGTGACGATGTTAAAGAAATATGGCACATGGAGAATGTGTGTCAATTACCGGGCCTTAAATAAAATCACAGTGAAAAATCGATACCCTCTTCCTCGTACAGATGATTTACTTGATCAGTTGAAGAATGCGGTTTATTTAACTATGTTGGATTTGTGCAGTGGATATCATCAAATTAGGATCGCAAAACATGATGCATGGAAAACTTCCTTTAAAACCAAGCAGGGATTATTTGAGTGGTTAGTTATGTCATTTGGGCTTTGTAATGCTTCGACAACTTTCATGTTTGTGATGAATGATGTATTCAGGCCTTTCCTAGATGAATTTGTGATTGTGTATTTAGATGACATTCTTATTTTTAGAGGGACTTGGGATGAACATGTAAGGCATGTAAAGCAAGTATCAGATACTTTTCAAAGGGAAAAGTTGTATGTAAAATTGTCTAAATGTGAATTTGGCAAGACTACACTTGTGTACTTAGGTCATATTGTAGGAGGAGGACAATTAAAAATTGATCCTTCCAAAATTGATGTAATTGTAAATTGGCCCGAGCCAAAAAGTGTAACCGAAGTCCGAAGCTTCTTAGGTGTAGTCTAGTATTGGAGGAGGTTAATTTAAAACTTCTCCTTTAAAGCATCTCCTTTGCATGCCTTAACCAGTGTGAAGAACAATTTTCAATGGGAATTAAAGAAACAAAAATCTTTCAACACTTTGAAGGAGAAGATCAGTACCGCACCAGTATTAGAATTTTGTATTCTTCAAAAACCTTTTGAGATCGAGACATATGCCATCGAATACGCCATGGGTGTAGTATTGATGCAATATCATAAGCCTATCTGTTACCACTCTGGAACTTTTAACCAAGTTGTTGTTAACTATCCTACATATGATAAAGAGTTGTATGCATTAGTTCAAAGCGCAAAGAAATGGAAGCACTACTTGTTAGGGAAGGAAACAATCATACATACAGATCACCAGCCCTTACAATATCTCCAAGCACAGACCAAATTGCAACAATCTCGACACTACATATGGATGGGTTTTCTACAACAATTTCATTTGGTAATCAAGTACAAAAAGGGTACAATTAACAAGGTATCCAATATGCTTTCTAGACCTCCTATTTTTGCTTCTATTATTTTGAAGAATACTTCTTTATCTTATGATAGCTATGTAGAACAATATGCCATTGATGAAGATTTTAAAGAAGTATATGAGAAGATAACCCATGGTGCACATGTAGAGAACTATTGTCTGCATGGAAAACTACTCTACCATCTTGGAAAGCTATGTATTCCTACAAGTGAACGAGCACATGTAATACGAGAAGCTCACACTTCTCTTGTGTCTAGGCATTTTGTGGTAGGAAAAACTATGGCTCATTTGCATAGGTTTTGTTACTGGCCTCAAATGAAAGAAATTTTAACTAAATATGTAAATGGGTGTGTGATGTGTTCTACTTGTAAGACCACTAATAGAAAATTGGGGCTATACTCACCACTTCTTGTTCCATCCCATCCATGGGAAAGTATCTCCATGGATTTTGTAGGGGGTTTACCAATGACCAAAGGGGGTCATGACTATCTGCATATTGTAGTGGATAGGTTCAAAAATATGTGTATCTTGATGTCATGTAAAGAGAAGATCATTGTTGAGCAGACTACTAATCTCTTCTTTCAGTATGTTTGGGTTCACTTTGGGTTACCCACATCCATTATCTCGGATCGAGATACTCAATTCCTTGGGAAATTTTGTACTAGCTTTTGGAGGATGATGGACACCAAATTTAAGAGGAGAATTTATTTCCATCCACAGACCGACAGACAGACAGAGGTGGTAAACCGAACAGTGGTACTTTTGCTTCGAGGCTACTGCAACAAGCATCCCATGTTTTGGGATGAAAAAATACCCTATGTACATCATGCTTATAACTGAGCCTTACATTCATCCACTCAGAGTTCACCTTTTGAGACATGTTTTGGGTACCTACCCAAGGTTCCTTTGGAATTGATGTATGGGAGAGATGACGATGTGAATGAAGAAAAAAAAGAGGACAAAGCCCACAAGTTCATCCAGAGGATCCAACATATACACTAGGCAATGAGGGAACAGTTGGAGAAAAGTCAAGCATAGTATAAAGCTCAGCATGAAAAGCACAAGGTTGATCTTCAATTCTAGGTTGGAGACCAGGTATGGCTTCACATCAACAAGGAGAGATTGAAGGGTGAAGGAAATAAATTTAATCCCATTCGTTATGGACCCTTCACTATCTTGGAGAAAAGTGGTACCATTGTTTTTCGTCTAGATCTTCCACCTTGTATTTAGATTTACTCAATTGTGAATGTTGAGAACTTGAAAATGTTTTAGCCTCCCATGATCATGGATCAATATGAGGAAGTTTCAATACCTTCAATTGGTGAGTTTGCACCTGAGTACTTGGATGAGTTACAAGAAGATATCATTCTGGACAGAAGGACGAGGACTTCATGTAGGGGTGATGTTGATTATCTTCGAGTAGGCTTAAAGGGCACACATCCAAGCAAAGAAAAGTGGATTGAGAAGGACAAAGTGAGGGGACTCTTCCCTCACTTACTTGTTGATTGATGAAAGCTTTTGGTGGTCCAAAAATATCTCAGTGGGAAACCATGATCCAAAAAGGATCCATATAAGGCTAAGAATAACTCAGAACTCACAGAGGCAACACAAGATGCTCAAAATGGCCTCATCAGATAGAGAAAAGAAAAAAATTCAAAGTTCCCAAAACTCAGTGAAAATGACATGATCATGAAAAGCGCGTCACAATATTTCTAACGGTGAAAATGGCTCGTCAAACGAATTTATGGATTGAAATATATTTGCGGTCAAAGTTTGGTCAACATAGCCGAGTCAACAAGGGATGAGTCAGCATCCGTACTGGTGACGTTAGCATATGTAATCATCTATACAACACATGTGTCAGGAGTAGGGAGGTGACATGTGTCATGTCGACGTCAACATGGTGATGTGGCATCACTAAAGGTTGCCATGTGTCACCCAGTTTTGACATTTTCGGGCCAATCTGTGGACCAATAGGATCGTGCCACATGGTACTCCGTAGGCTAACGTGGCATGATGACATGGAAGAGAACAACATGGCCCAGTGGGAGGCTACCACATGGCAGGCGGGAAAATCACAATGACAGCCTGTGAGTGAATTTTGAAAAAAAATATTAAGTTTGGCGGGTCCGCCAAATCTGGCAGACCACGCCAAACTCGACCACGATATAATCGTTGGGATATGGATAGTGCCACCACTAATAATAGAGGAAATTTTTTATATTATATATATACATTGAAACAAAACAAACCCAAAAGGGGGAGGCCCACAGGTTTGACCCCGAAACCTCCTCCCTTCTATACGCCTTTGTATTAATGCCCAAACCAACAGGTAAACGGCCTTACTATGTAACCAACACCATGGATTTTATTTAAATGTTGAGTCCACCCAGTCAGTGAGGAGGCACGTGTATGGTACGACCTTTTGGGCATGCATTTCTATACAGTCCAGTCATTAATGTAGGTTGTAGAGGGAAACAAAAATCGAGACAAATTTATTCTTGGGCCTGGGAGTGCGAGAGTTGGATCAAGGCATGGAGACAATCATTTTTGGGTAATTCGACGCCACGAATTCAATGGTGTTTTATTTTTTATGATCTGAGCATTATTTCTGCAGCTTGATTTCAAAATGAGGTATACTTATGTATTTTTCCAAAATTCTTTTGTTGAGTTAATGAAAGAGCCTACCCATTTGAGAGCAGGACCCAAAGACATAGTCCACCAGGGACGAACTCTATTATCAAGTTTTTGTGTTTAGATTTGATGCTCATGTCGCTTCATTTTTTAGCTTTTCCTTCTTTAATAGTTCACTTTAATTTATGCTCATTTAATGCAATTATTTATAAGTCACTCGATGAAAATATCCCGGATTAATATACCATTGATTTTCTTGATTTTTGGCATATAGAGCCAATCCACAATTTTCTTGGTTTTTATTTTTCTTCCTCCAAACCTTGGAAAAATATTCTTATTTATCTTGGTTATAAATAGGAAACATCTTGCTTCTGCATTCACTTTCCTTGTGTCTAAAATTGTTGTGTATGTGGCATTCAAGGTCATTTAGTAGAGGAGAGAAGGAATTATTGAAGGAATTTTGATACAAATCCATTAGCGGTTTATTGAATCTCATTCTTATATTTTTGTCATGTTTAAAATTTCAACAACTCACAAACTTATGTCCAAAGTTTCCACAAGAGAAACAATATCCATAAAAAAAAATTGGATTCCTTGGAATGAAAAACTTACTTGTAGGAATCATTATGTGTCTGCCAACTTGATAGGATTCAGGCACATGTTGCTTCCTTGCTTCATAGTTGGGATGGTCAATTCATGACTGCTTCTTCTTGTTATCTGTTGACTTGTTAAGTTGACCCTTGAGGGAATTTGTATAACTTGTAAGTTTCTCACTAGTTCGCATGTTGGTGCTTATCCTCCTTTGATAATTTTTAGACTTTCCTTATATCCTAGAATTGTCTTGTCATATGGTGATCTCTTACTGTTGAGAATGTTATCTAGAGTTTTAGATCATTTTATGAATTCAATTTGAGTCTTAGATTTTTCTAGATCCATTCTCAAGGCACACAGTTTTGCTTCTAATTTGTCACAGATGTTCTTTTTTTCTTTTATCTGATTTATAAATATTTTTTCCCTTGTTTTGGCTTCTTCTAACTGGATTTTTAAGATGACTATATCTTCGCTGATCTCTTTGTCTTTTTCTTTATAAAACTATAACTATTATTTTTTGAGTCTATTCTTTTTCTTGAGTTGGAATATTTCTTCCAGAGAACTAATATGTTCTCCTTCCATGTCTACTACAACTTCACATTCCTTTGTCTCTATTTTTTCTTGATTAAATTTGTGTTGTTCCAGAGCCATGAGAATTTTTTCATCTAGATTTGTATCTAGCTCATATTCTTCTTCTTCAATGTTTGAAGAGCTACTACTATCCTCTTTTGAAAACAAATTGTTCCTTTTATAAGACTTTTTCTCCCTAGGTTTATCCTTGTCTTTTGTTTCTTTTTCCTTGGTTTTGTTTTGTTTGAAATGACATTTAGATGCAAAATGACCAACTTTTCCACAATGAAAGAATTTGAATGGTAACATACCTTTATATTTTATAGAGACCCTCATCAATTTCCTTACATAGTTGGCTTCTTATTCTTCTGAGAAGTGTTCATGATTTTCAACTAATGCCTTGAATACTGTGTCCTTTATATCTGGTTGTTCTTTCCTCGTCCTCATTTCATAAGAAATTAGAATTCGATGGAGCCTATCCATTGTCAATTTATCTATTTCATGTATTTATTATATAGCATAAACATTTGCATCATAGCTTGAGGGAAGAGATATCATGACCTTCTAATTTACTAGAGCTTCTTCAAACTTCTCACCTAGCCCTTTCATAGTGTTTACAATTTCATCTATTCTGAGAAATAAGCCCGTGACATTTTCATCTTCACTCATTATTATAATTTCAAATTGCATTCTGAAAGCTTGAAGTTTGGCCAACTTTACTTTCCTGTCTCCTTCATAATTGTTTACCAGTTTGTACCATATTTCCTTTGCGGATTCCAACTGCATTACTTTGACAAATTGTGTTTCTGTAAGTCCTCCTTGGATGGAGTTCATAGATCTTTCCTTATTGTCGTAATTTTTCTCACCGTATTGATCAGTTGGGAGAGTAGTTGGG
Organism: Picea engelmannii; assembly: GCA_009831015.1. Lineage (NCBI taxonomy): Eukaryota > Viridiplantae > Streptophyta > Pinopsida > Pinales > Pinaceae > Picea > Picea engelmannii. The sequence continues at coordinate 780,244 of ML780301.1, forward strand.
ATTTTATAACCATCTACCACAATTTTCCATATTTCCATACAAAGAGACAGCAAGTAGGTTTTCATTCTGATTTTCCAAAATGAAAAATTGTTCCATTGAACATAGGAGGTCTGGTTGAAAAAAATGAGTCTTGACTTTCCATACTTTCCATGTGATCTTCCTTCCATATATTAGGTTGTTACTGAAGTAACCTAGATTTGATACCAATTTTTATAACTTACAGTAATACTGAGAGGGGGGGTGAATCAATATTATATCATATTTCCAATTTTCTTTCCTTTCAAAAAATTAAGATAATTTAGAAGTGCTTATTTAAGTAGCAATACATGCAGAATAAAAAACACAACACATAAAACACATTACACGACAATTTTTACGTGGAAACCTAATGCGGGAGAAAACCACTAAACATCTTTCTTTATGTTCTTCTACAATCACCAACTTACAATTTACAATTATTCAGATTGACAGGCACCCATGTGTCGCAAATGAGAACACCAATCCTCTTAGACACCGGAATTTCGCAGATGAGGAAACCAATTCTCTCAGGCACCAACATATCGTAGATAGTGAGGACACCAATCCTCTCAAGCACCAACTTGTCACATATAATGAGGACACCAATCTTTTGTGAGATTCAACTCATCCTAGCACCACCTTGCCACCTTGAATTAAGTTTTAAAAAATATTCTTCCTGAATTGGACCTTTCTTTCAAAAAATTAATCTAATAGTTTTGTTGAATAATTGCAGGTCCCTTTTCTTCTCTTTTTATCCACATGTCACTCGAATAGAGCGCATCACTATTTATAATGATTTTTCTCTATTTCCCCTTCCTATATGTGGACGCGTGACAATTACATTGTGGACATATTTTGACTAGATCAAAGTCTTGTTAGTTACACTTATGTCTAAATAAAGTATGTGGATGCATGACAATTACATTGTGGAAAATTTTTGACCAAATCAAATTCCATTTAGTTATATGTGGAAAACATTATGTATCAAACCTTTTGACTAACTCAAACGGACCAAATCTTTCTCGTTTTACCAAATTGTTCATTGTCAGAGTAATTCACATTCTGGTTTATAAATCATCTACTGCACATATAGAATAAGGGTGAAAGACACAGATCACAATTCTTCAACCTGTCATACTTGCCTTGCAACATACTCACCAAATCGCCCTACTAGATTATGAGCTCTCCCTGGTGACTCCATATTTTCACTCGTCCCGTCGCATTCCACTCTATCATGTGTCACTTTTCTCAAGGAACCTTACAATATTTTCACATTCATCATTGTGCGGTAGCACAAACATCAGTTAATCCACTTCTCAATTGTAGACAAGGGAATTTTTTGTGGTCTACTTTACTTTTGAACTGCATCGTAGGTCATCCTCCTATTCTACACGCACTCCTGGTAGACTCAATCACTTCTCTGTGTGCACTCATGGAAAACTCAATTACATCCGTGTTTTTTTTTGCATCATTGATCCCTTTGTCCTTCAATGCTTCTGTTCACTTCTATTTTCAACATTTCACAAATCCTTTCACGCACATCCTCTGCCTTTGCATTTGCGATAGTACAATGAAAAAAATCCTTCTGCGCATTTCCTTTGCCTTTGCGCCATATTGTTTGTGCACCATGTTGACATCAATGACAACATATGCTCAACAGTTCTAACAACAAGAAAATTGTCAAAATAAAGAAACACTATGGGTGGATGGCTTCTTGGTGATGGTCGTCAATAGTGAAGAATATATCTTATTCATACCGACAAGTCCATTCTCGAGTATTGATGCATCTTGCAGTGAAAGGATTTTCATCTTCTCACATTTTCCCTGATATTGGGGAACAACGTCAACAATTGGCAGTCGGGTTTAAAGTTTCAAAGACCCATCAATCGAGAAGTAAGAAGAGAGCGTGACAAGTGAGCACGATTGGTTTGTGGTTTTCCTTAAACCACCACTTAGTAGAAGACTTACAACTTCTTCTAGAAAATGGTTTTTGGTTTTCCTTAAACACCCACTTAGTATAATACTTTCAACTTATGCTATAGAACAATTTATGGTCATATTTAAACCAACATTAGAGAGAACTTCTAATTATTAGAAGACATCAACCTCCAACTTCTAGTTAACTTAGGAAATGTTCCAGGAACCATTGAGCCTTGAGAAGGGTTCCATAGTTTGTGATAATCCTTAAACCACCAGATTGGTTTGTGGTCTTCCTTAAACTACCATCACCATTTGGTTTGTATTCATCCCAAAACCATGATATTCAGAGAACACATTCAATCATCAACAGATGCACACTTCCAAATTTCAGCTTCCCACTTTCAGATATCAACTCCTACCTTGGACTCACATACACCCCTTCATATTAAGGGGGGGAATGTTGGAAACATAATCTGTTAGTGTTACAAACTTCATGGAATGTGAAGAGTCAAGTTCGTGTAACGGTTGATGGGAGTCCAAGACACCTTGGAATACAAATCTAATGGTCATTATCATGTATATATGTTGTATAATATCATTAATGAAAGGGAATTCACATTTATCCTAATATGTGTCTCCAACAATAACAACAATACATGATAATACTACATGCTTGATCCAAATGGACTCTTACCGATTCTAAATTAATTTTAAAATACAATGTATTCTTAATCATGCATTGAGAGATATTTTATATTAACAAGTTTTCAAATTAAAATCTCACTTCTTCATTCTTTTGTATCAAATTTCCATGAATAGGTAGATTTTCAAACCCCTAGTGGCAATTGGAGATTCTCTTTTTCTTTTATCATGTGTTATGGATGTGTTCATTTTAATGAGGTAAAGAGTTTGATTTTAACTAAATTCTTTCAGAACTATTTTTGGAGGTGGCAAGTAATTAATATAATTAGAAAAAGAATTATGATGTCGCATTTGACGTTTTGAAATTTGTAAATATCGGTAGGTGATGAAATGTTTGTTGGAACTCTTGGTTGTTGATGAATGGTTTCTTGGAATCACATCATGTGTGTTTTCAAATAATTGTCCATTCACAATTTATATTTGGTGATTCAAAGGAGTGGATATGTTGGCATAACATTAAGCAGCATGCATTGAGTCAATAATAAGCTAACTACATGGTGCATCTTGTCTATTAGATGATGAATAGTGTGCATCAAACATATAGGATGCACCAGGTAGTGAGCCAATGATTAGCTTACTACATGGTGATTAATGTTAATCGATACGTTGTCCAATAAATATTGTGTATTGTGAAATTGAGTTATTGTTAATGTGGCCATCTCTTCCACATTGGATTTAGTTGTGGTCCTCTCTTCCACATTGAATTTAGTGGTCCTCTCTATTTTAAATTGAATTGAGTCGGTACATTTCCATGTGTTATAACACAAGTTGTAGGTTGGGAAAATCCCTACCCAACCACAAAATCAAGTGCTACAACTTGGGAATCCTACACCCAATGTCACATCGATGTAGTTACTGCACTTCAAGGGTGACTAGGTCACTCTAGGGAGGCAATCTCGGTGACCCTAGGGGGAAAGAGATGGGAATGGATAGAGATGAAAGTGGATCCCTTAGAGTTAAATTCTAAGTGGGGTGAGATGTGGAAAGATATTCCTTGTAAGTCAATTGATTGTTTCCCCAAAGGTGTAGTACTTCTCTGGATGATTGTACCTACCCGAGACACAAAGAAAGACACCTTGCAATGATATATGTTAGTATGGATCGGCAATTTAAGATTTATGTCCCTGATTTGCAGAAGTATATGACAAATTATATCAAAAAATAAAGCATATAAATCAACATATAAATATTTAAACTAGTTAAGCAAATCAACATTAAGACTAGCAATAAATATGGGCTGAAAAATGGCACTTAAGAGTCAAGAGAAGATGATTGTTGTAAACATGTCTTTTCTGCAGAAATATGAATCCTTATGGCTGTATCTTTCAGTCACTTATATCAGCAAGTCATACCATCAAAATATGCCAACAATTAGTCCAAAATATGTGCCCTACTTAGTAGAGTTAGTTAGCAAAATTTAGGAGTTAGTCTAGGGATAGTTTAGGAGTTAGGAGAGAGTTAGAAACTAGGGTTATGAAGCCCTAATGGCTGTAGGTTAAAGTTTGTAACAAAAATAAAATTATTGGGAGAATAGAGACACCCCAATGAGGAAAGAGAGATCAAGTCTCAAGGAACACTTCTCCAAAAAGATAGACTTGAAACTAGAAAAAACCACTCTTCCCAAGGCAATGATTTTATATCTCCAATGCAAAAAAGAAATGACTAGTGCCTTTAAATATTGGGTTAATGGAGTCAAGTGAATGAACTAGATATGCTACTTCCTTGGGGGTGTAAACCCTCTTACTTCCCAAGGCAAGTATCTCTAGTTATGGTTTAAGAATGAGGGATGTAAACCCTCTTACTTCCCAAGGCAAGTATCTCTAGTTAGGGTTTGAGAGTGAGGGGTGTAAATCATCTTAATTCTTCAAAAAAAACCTTGCAACATCAATGAAATTCAAGAAATAAATGATTAAGACTAGAGTGGGGGTGTAAATTCTCTTACTTCCCACTTATCTCCTATCACAACAATCCTTGACTTGAAACAAATGCTAGCATAAGAGTAAAAATCATACCAAATCCAGAAGATGTTAAGATAATTCACCATAAAATCTAGAAACCATTCATACAAGGCTATCACCTCACTCCACCACCAACCATTCACCAAAGATAGCCATAAAAAAGTGCACAGGAGACAAATTTCAGATCAAGTCTTCTCACAAGAGGGAGAGTTACGTCCAAATGAGATCTTATGATCTCTTATTTATAAAAAATGTCACCAAGGTGACTTGTCCACATATTAAGGGGTAAACCACAATATTAAGGCTCAACAACCCTAATATTTCCTCCTTTAACAAAGTAATATTAAAAAATTCATTTAAAATTTCACTTTTGTAAAAAAACCCTAATTTTACATGGACATGACCCCTTTAGGGGAAGTTTTGACACTTGGAGGAAGTCGTTGGTGTTGGAGAAGCTATGGTAGGCCTACAAAGGCCACATTTCAATAATATATGCAATATCCTCATGGAAAATAACTCATCCTCCTCAAAACGTCCATGTGTCAATGAGTGGTAACACCACCACCAAACCCTCGCTCCCAAATATGACGTCAACCTCAAAAAGAAGACGTTTTTCCCCTCCTGCGAAATCGTTTGGCATGTGAGGGCTGGGATAAATATTCCACATCATCTTATAGGTATCCAATACTTTGTCTCTGTGATCCGGCATGTGGACCCTTGGCATCCAATCTGTGGGCTAGTAGCCCCATGGAAGCCCAAGCTAGGCTTGTTCTTCCAAAACTGTCCACCAACTAGGTCCCACAAAGAAAAATAAGCACGTCCTCCAAGGATATCAATTCATAACATCATGATAAGTGAATCCAATCAATCAATGATCCACCTAAGCATGTGCATCAACGATCAATATATCAAACAATTAACTGCTCAAAGACATTATATGATTTGTCAAGCTTGAATATGGGAGGGTTGACGAGGTATCCTATTGGATAAATCTTGCCATAGGTTAAGGAAAGTTTCCAAGGGATCCCTCTATAATCCATGTAAAGTGGGTGAAGTGGTTGGGATCAAGACTCAATGGTCATAGGGCTCATGACAAATAAGGGGTCGTAGTGTCTCATTCATGGGTGCCTTTGTAGAGGGTGTGTGGTACCTTCATCCACAAATGCACTTTTTCCATGCCCATTATTTTCCATTCTCTTATTCTTTCGTAATTTTAAGGAAAGGTTGAAGATCACTACCCTAACTTGGTGACTAGATAATGGCAATGTCACCCAAAAACACCTAGTGGAAATGAGAAGGTTGGCTCGTGATGATACCCCCTTTCTCTCAGCCATGCAACTGAGAGCCATTACCCTGGTTTGGTGACCAGATGATGGCAATGTCATACCACTAAATATTCATGGAATTGATAGATCGGCTCGTGATGAGACATCGTATGCTTCAACTAACCCTTTATGCATTCTTTATCATATTGTGGGTCCCCCTTTACTCAAAGATAAGTGTTTCACTTCTTTATTGGGCGATCCCTAGGTGAAACATCTGGAAGGTTCATACAAGGATTTTATCTTTTACCCAACATCAATCCCTATGGGCCTTCAACCCAATCTTCCCATAGAATGAGGAACAACCCCTTTTGGGGTCAATACACCCTAAAATCCCAAGAGATAAGGAAATGGAGGGGAACAATGATGGAACGTGGTAAGTATGGTCGGGAATGATACAATGTCTCTTTAAGGGAGTTACTAGTAGCAAACCCATCCCCAAGGAAGACCACTTACTAGGGAACAATGTCAACCACCAAGTAAAAGCAGGGAAAAAGGCATAATGTCCAAGTATATATCATGAAATCTAGAGCAGTCTAAAATACAACATACTCAAATGAATTAAATATTGAAATTATGCTCACCATAATACTAACTTGTACCTCATGGAGCAAGGCCCACTACCTTCTGGAAGCCAACTAATGTGGTGGATACCATCTGGAAATCTGTGACCATCTGTGGTGGTGAGAGGGGTCTCCAACTGTGCAAAAGGGTATTGTTGGTCATGTAGTCTCTTGAAACTCCATATATACAACCTAAGGGCCTTGAGACATAATCTCCTTAGTTATCCACAAAATGGGGATAACATATGGCTCCTACTTGGGGACATATGTGTGTCGCAGAGTGCATGAGAACCACAACATCTCCTAGTAGACTTGTGCTTGCCAAAAACTCAAACAAATGGATTAGAGCATCTAAGGTGGTGCTATCACCCTTCATCCATATATATAAATCCAAAATGAAAACTAAACTAGAAAAGAAAAAAATTGATGTTTTTTCAAAAATTTCTAAGCTAAGCATGAAATCAATATGCAAGTAGAGAAAAATGAAAATTAAATGCACCTAAACTAACATGAGAAATCAAGTTGCAAATGTAGGAGAAAACAAGATGAATTACCTACTCACCTGGGGCATGGTCTGATCCAGATGGATATCGGTGGCCACCCACCTTTTCCAACTGGCTCAAAACAGTTTTCTGGCAATTTTGGTAATTTACTACTTTTAGCAGTTTTCACTTCTGGAGCCGTTTTGAGGCCCTAAACGATGTTTTTTTGGGAAAATAGGTTTTCAATATGGAAGTTCCTTCCATATTGCACCTAAAATTAATCTCCTCAACGACACCTTTCCAACGGGCTATCATACGCCTAAAACGAAGATCGTATGCAAAAGTTACGACCCCGGAAAGTTGATGTACTAACTTACCCAAACGGGGCCCACATGACTTTTGGTGCTTCATCTCCTAGGGTTAGGTTTTTGGATGTCTATGGTTTTTGACATTCCTTCTTATTGTAAAAAGGCCTTCAAAGCCTCATTGTAATCATCTTGTTGTGAATGAGCGCAGCCTTCACATCTCTTCTCAGAGATAAGCCGCCACCATTCCAGCAAGCTTGTTTCCGTTGTATTTTACAGTTTTCAGCTTATTTCGTTATCGAATAGAAAACCAGTTTTACTGTATATCTGTTATTTTGTGTTAAGCACTTGTTAATAATCTGTATTCATTTCGTTCTGCTCATAAAATCTGGATGATGGTCCCTAAATAAGTCATGTGACCTAGATGTGAGGTTGGAGAAGAGATCCATGTACTAGTAGTGGAATCTTCCTCCCATCTAATGCTACCAAATAGTATCTTTATTCATCAGAGTTCTTCCTGGTGATGTAAGGGACAATCCATGATTTGTTATATCATTGGTCATATTTAGGCTTGCCCCTTTTCTTGTCCCACATGAGCACAAGATTTCCTTCAGTAAAATCGATGCAAGGTGTATTTTCAATGCATGGAGGCTCTGTGTGGACCCTCTTTGTCAATTTCTTCATGTCTCTCATCTTCTTCCCGCATAATATAAATAGACCCCAAATCCTTCCCATGGTATTTTTTAGTCTTCTTCTTATCTTTCCATGGGAGAAACATCTCTATGGAATCTTCCTGTATGAAGGGTAACTCGGATGGATCATACTCAATAAATTGTGGAGGCATATCATAGTAGTGTTCATTGACATAATTAGGGCCCCTCATATCCATCACATGTATATATTTATTCTCCCTATTATGTAATATCTCATATGTGCCATCGTCCATGGGAATATATGCATTTGTAAGGTTCATGCTAAGGAAACCTCCAAGGGATGATGACCAGGTCCTTGACAAGGGCATCCCCCAGACATCTGGAACATCGATCACCAATATGTCCATGAGGATGTTGATATGTGGAAAATCTATCAAAAATACCTCAACGTCTTCACACACCCCCAAAACCTCAACCTTTCATGAATCAATACCACAAATATTTCCATAAGGTCGGGTTGTCTTTAAATCAAGTTATTTCATTACCTTTAATGACATGACATTTTTTGAGGCCCCTGAATCAAGCATGTATTTGTTCAAGAGGAAGCCATTCATGCCTAATGAAAGATAGAAATGAGGGTTCTTATCCCTTGGTCAATCAAGATATACAGTGTTCAAAATGTTGGGAGGATCCTCCTTCTCGGTTGGCACATGTAAGACTTTCAAAATTTCTCTTTTCATAGAAGGGATCTTATATATCTATGTCACTAGGACCGTCATATTCAGTTTTCCAAACATGCTTGCAACATCTATATTTAATTGAATTTCATCTGTAGGAGTTGGCTTAGGAAGAAACTCACATACTGACGATGAAGGTAGTGGAGCCACCTTTTCTGTTGATGGAAGAGGAGTATCAGGTTGTGACGGAGGGGCTGATGCTTTATTTCTTTCAGTGTAGGTCAGAATTTCCCTCCTCCTTAAATCCTTATGATCATATGTCAATTTATTTAAGGCCCGGAGTCTCCCCTCTCTTTCTCCTCTTATTATGGCTTCATTGATCTGCTCTTGGGTATCTTGTTCATCTTCAAAATTACAAATCATATTAATGAATTTTATATCATCAAGATAATCTTTGTCTTGTTAAGGGCACTCATATTCCTTATGAGTTTCTTGTCATGGGAGACACCAAGCTTCTATATCAACTGTCCCAACATGCTTCAAAGTATCTTGGGCCTTTGCCTCTTGTTAAGGTCTTGGTTTCCAACCAATGACATCTCTCTATTGTCTGGAAAAAGTAGGTCTGGGAGAAGATTGATTTATTTCCACTGTAGTCATATGATTCATAAGATGATTCTGCACCTGGACAAACTGAGTATTCATTTTTTTATATCTTTTGAGTCAGGAGAGAAATCAGATCAGGAACACCGTTGTTGGAAACCTTCTTTCTTTCTTTTGCTTTGGCATGAGGGTACTGAAAAGGTTCTACTTTTGAATGAAGGAGATTCTCTTCAATGTTGATACCAAACTCTTTAGTCTCTGCCAATGATGTGGGATTTTTATCTTTGAGAATGAATCAGGACTGCCCTTCAAAAGAATTCATGTAAAGGAGACAAACCGATGATGTTGTAGAACGATAATCTATTGGAATTTGATTGTACAACCTATCAAATATGGTAATGAATTCCTTTATTGTTTCATTCTCCTTTTTCTTTACTTTATTGAATTGAGCCCCAAGTGTCCCACCATTTTCCTTTTTCGACCATCTACTCTTGAATAAGTTGGAAAAAGCATCATAGGACGTGAGATGATTTTCAGGGAGTTATATGAACCAATCAATGGCTTCTTCAATCAATGATGAAGCAAATAAAATCATGGCCACATCTTCATATTCAATACCTTCATTGTCCATGTCCCAGAGCATGACATAAATTTGGTCCTCAACAGTTATCACATTATTTCCTGGGAACTTTGGCAACCACTTGTTGACTTCTTTTGGCATTTTATTAGGGTAAAATTGGATATTGGCCATGTTAAGGGGTTTGTAAAGGTCCCTTTCCCAAGGGTGAGCCATTGGAGCAAGAGGAAGGGTATTATGGAAAATGGTTTTAACAACATGAGACTTGAGAGGAGGTCTTCTTTGGAAAACCTTAGAAGGCTTGAACCTCCTAGGGGGGAATATTTGAGGAAGGAAGCGTTATGGGATGGTGGAATCTCCATATGAGCTTCAAGATGAGCTCTGTTAGCACTAGAATTTGTTCTTAGTCTGATTTGAGAATAAGCCTAATACCCATTTGAATTTGAATAATGGTTGCGTTAAAAATGTGGCAAACGGATGTGAAACTCAGTTTATGATGTCAATCACAAAACCCTACATGAAATACACACCAACAAACAAGGCTTTGAATAGCTTCAAATCAGTGTTTAAATATATAAATGGAAGATAGAATAGTTAGCAAGGAAAGTGAAATTTGTATTTGGTCACATCAAGTACTTCTGGAACAAATATGGAATAACACTCGTTTGAATAAGAACTTATTAATAAAAAAGAGAAAACACTCTGATCAACTTGCATAAATTACCAACAATAAATCGTTTGCTGTAATAAGAAAGAAAGCATCATGATGAATCCTTCACCAGAGACTAACACTAAAGTGAGATAGAACAAAAATGACAGTAGGAAAATGATTGATTTTCCACCATTAAAGATTCTTGGGTTTAGTACATACATCAGGAAAACTCTGTTACAGTTTTACACTAAAGATAAGAATTCCTCTACTTAACCATTTGAACCCTCTATCAAGTTACAATGCATGTTAAATAATAAAATCTCCAAGAAAACCTATTTATAATTCGCCACCTCACTTCCTCATAGGATTCTATGCCTAAGAAATACATGGAACTAGGTGTACAACAAGAAAATAAACATATTTTTTTTTCTAGGAAGATGTCGGCAACGTTTAGAACAACCCTTAACTGCTTGATCATGTGGCTTTACTGCAGGAATTTCATTGAGGAAGGTGGCCTTCTTATGTGCAAATGAACCCCTAAATGCTTAAGCAAGTTCAACCTAACACCTGGAAATCTCTTTCATATTCAAAATATTCATTAATCCAAGTTCGCAGCACTTGCGCTGCAAATTGTCCTAAAACACCCAGTCCGCAACGCCAATGAGTCCACACACTGTGAACTTTCCTGTAGGTGCCTATTTTATTACAAAAAGGATTCCAACCTTCAAAAATTGCACAAGAAGTGGGATAAGCCTTCCAGAAACTGCTACAAACTCCTTACAACATGAAGTAACCTTGGAGAAAACATATGAAGATGCTAAGTCTATCTCAAGACACAAAATCATCACTTAGGTTATAATTTGTATGAAAAAAGGTTAATCATGACAAACATGATGTTGATGTGAAGTATTATCTTGTATTCATGTTTTTTCGGTACTCCTTCTAGTAGCCACCTTAGCCAACATATCTAGATTCCTTTTTGCTACTTTCTCTTTGAAGGGCTGCAACTCTGCTTTTAATTTCTCGATCTCAGCTTGACAAGCTCTCTTATGATTATATACATTCTTGAGTTTCTTGTAAAGGGGTAGAGACCTATTAGCCATGTACCTTTATTTACCAATATTCTCCTCATATAGGTCTAACATATCATTCATCTTGATTCAGGCTTCCAAATTTTCCTTCTTCAACTTGTCAATTTCATTTGTTTGGATCCTTCAGTTGCCTCCAGAGTCTTTTGAAAGTAGGATTACTTTCATGAGGAGGAGTGTTGATATCAATAATATTTATGGGATTCTTGGAAAGTTGACCTTTGTCATTTTGTTGAGATGAAGTTTCTTCTTCATCATTTTCTATCGGAACATGTTGTTTAGATGTTGATTTGGTAAAAGGTCTTTTAAACTTGACTGTTTCTGCAGCAACATGTGGGGAAAAGACAAGATTTTTTCCTTTCAAATTCCTTAATTTGCTTGATGATATTTCCATAGGTGTAGGTCCTGCCATAGGGTAAATTTCTATATCATGAGGCTATGAGGGACCACCTTCATTTGTTTTATTAGTAGCCTGGAAGGATTTATCACTCCTAGCCATCTTCCTCTTCTTGCTTGAATCTGAATGCACAGTATTCTAAACAGGGGTAGGTGTTTGTCTTTTGGACTGTGTTGTATGAGCAATATCTATCTGAAAACATGATGCGACTAGGAAATTATCCTATCCAGTGTTAGTCTTCTTCAACTCTTCAATTACTAGCATCTTGATTAAACCAGAGTGAAAAACATTGGTATCCACTTGCTTGGAATTAGCATGGACTCTATCTGACATATTGCCAATAGTCCTGAAAAGATAAAAGGGAAGGTTCATGGACTCTTTCCTAGTGAAGTATAATAGCAATATGATATGGTATTCATATACCATATTGAACCTTCCTTCACATGGGAAGTACCTTTGAATGACCCTGAGAATATTTTCAAAATACTCCAGCATGTGACTTATTGGCACTGCCTTGGATAGGCTATATCCTTGATATTCAGGTTTTAGGAATTCCTTGGAGAAGGAAGAGTTCAGAGACATGGATTTAAACCACTTCTCACTATAATCATGTATCTTTGTGGCTACATAAATAGACTACTCCAACATTCCCACCTTAGTCTTTGTCCCACTAAAGTTGAGTGAAAAATGCTTAGCTACTAAGGATTTCCTCTTTCCATTTTCTGAAGAAAAAAAATTGAGGCAACCCACCTTCTGGAAAGCTTCCTTAAAAAATGGTTCAGAATGGATGAGTTGCATGTAATGTGTGTAGAATTTTTAATACAAATTATGTATTGCCTGGATTCTTTTGATCTAACAATTATATGCCACTCTTAAACACATAATCGCTTCTACAAATATTCTTGCGGAATTTAAAACATGATCGCTAATTCCAATATCAAGAAGAAAGATCAATCACACATAACACAAATGTTTTACCGGGAAAGCATAAAGCTAAAAACCCCACTATCATATATTATGTATATATCATGGATCATGAAACAATCTAATTCAAAACTCTAATCCAAGATCTCTCAGTACAATATACAATCATCTCACACTGTCATACAAAAATTGACAAATTCATGTGCCAATTTACTGCTTCCAGACAACCTACCTCCTCTGCGCAATCCCTGCTAATGGAAATCCATGCAATGAATGAATCCCTCTTGCCTAGGTTGTGCATTCCTCATTGGCACATCCAATGTGTGTGTGGTTGCATGAGTGCATCAACTAAAGTCACAACTGATAGTCAAACTGTCTCTTTCACCTGTTATCTCAACTGGGTCTCCACTGGATCTGACATGCATGTAGTTAACAATGGTAAATCTTCAGTTGCATGTGATATCACTGATTGTGAATTAATTAATAATTAATTCATTGATCTCTCACTAGTGTAAGTTCAATTACAACTAGTACAACTGAGCTTAACTCACTTAACTGAGTTAAACTACTTTACAACTCACATAACTACACATATAACTCTGTTACAACTTTGAATCACTCAGTTACAACTAATTCGACTTGCATGTCCCACCAGTCAACCTTTGAACTCAAATTTCCTATATCTAACTGATTTTCCATTTCAGTTAACTATTTCCAAGTGCTCATTGAGAATAGATTAATATTTATTGTCCAACTATTATTAAGGGATAATAATAGTCGACATACATCTATAAATAGAACATCATCTATAAATAGACTTCCACCTAAAAATAGCCTGATACTCCATCCTAGTGTAGGTGCATAATTTTCACTAGGATCTTCTTGTTAAATCTCAACACTCCCTCTCAACAAGAAAGGGATTATCCTTCACCCTGATCCCGTCTCTATGGTATTCAAATTTCCTCCTGGTGAGCGCCTTCGTTAGAATGTCTGCATCCTGATCTTTCGTAGGAATGTACTGAAGAAATATGATCTTTCGCTGCACACAAACTCTAATATGATGATACCGGATATATATATGCTTAGATCTATCATGAAACATGGGATTAATCAAGAGTTTAATGCAACTCTGATTATCACAATGAATCATTGTCGGATCTAAATGAGAACCAAACAAACCAACCAAGATCTTTCTCATCCAGACAGCCTCACATGCACCTTGACTCGCTGCCATGTATTCCACTTCCGCTGAACTGAGTGCCACATATATGTGTTTCCTGTTGTACCAAGAAACAATTGTAGATACGATACTAAACATCCCCCCTGATGTGCTCTTTCTGTCCATTGGGATGCCCGTCCAATCTGCATCCGTGAAGCCATGCAACTTCACCTCATCCGTCTGTCTATACCATAAGCCATACTCAGATGTTCCCCTTAGGTATCTCAGGACATGCTTACTCACCTTCCAAAAGAGCTTGGTAGGCTTAACCATCGCTTGACTCAACTGGTTAACTGCATAGAAAATGTTTAATCTCGTGTTCACTAGATACATTATCAAACCCACTAACTGTCGATAGACAGTAGCATCCACTACCTCTCCAGAAGTAGCATCCTCTTTCCTCCAGTTTCCTGGAAGAGGATTTTCCATGGGTTTGCATCCCTCCATGTGAAAATTACCGAGTATCTCCCTTGCATACTTGCCTTGAGACACAAAAAGTTCACCATATCGCTGCCATATTTCCAATCCAAGGAAATAATGAAAGAGGCCCATATCCTTCATCTCGAACTCCTTTGCAATGTCCTCCTTGCATGAGTGTATAAGCTTCTCATCACCAGTCAGTATTCAATCATCAACATAAAGAACAATGATTAAAAGCTTACCCTCCACCACAATTTGGTATAGGTTTGCATCCGCTTCACTTTTGGTGAAGCCCAGTCTGGTGAAATAGTTGTCTATCCGAGTGTACCAAGCACGGGGTGCTTGCTTCAGCCCATACAACGCTCTTTTGAATTGGCACACATGTGACTCATTGTCGAAGATCTCAAATCCTTCAGGTTTCTCTATGTACACCTCTTCCTCAATGATCCCATTGAGAAACACAGTTTTTACATCCATCTGATACATGCGCCAACCCATCTGCGTTGAGAGTGAAAAGATGGATCTTATGGAAGAATATTGTGTGGAAAGTGCAAAGGTTTCTTCATAATCTATCCCCTCGATGTGTGAGAATCCCCGGGCCACAAATCTGGCCTTGTATTTCTCCACACTCCCATCAACAACTTGCTTTACCTTGTAGATCCATCTCGAACTTACCATTGATTTGTCGACCGATCTTGGGACAATTTCCCATGCACTGTTTTTTACAATGGAGTCATACTCCACCATTGCATCAACCCAAGTGGGATTCTGCACTGCTTCCTAAAAGGAAGATGGTTCAGTCACAATAAATTTTCTCATGAGAGCCACGTATCCAATAAATCGATCAGGAGACTGTCTCTGTTTGCGCTGTGAAATAGGATCTCCTACATTCTGTGCACCATCTAGTCTCAATCTATCAGCTTTTGTGGTGCGCTTTCTGCCATTTCTGATGGTGGCTCTGCATGAGTGGCTTCCTCCACTCCATGAACCTCCTCATGTGGTTGATCCACATATTGAGACTCATCTTTGGGAACCAACAGTTTCTCCTTTGCATGCAAGTCTAGCTCCCTCTCAAGAGACAATTGCATGGATTTCCCCTCATCGAATTGTATATCCCATCGCATAACAGTCATCTTACTGTTAGGAAAATACACACGATAATTATGGGGTGTTTCTGTGTACCCCAAAAATATCCCAACTTCAGCAGTCGGCTCCAGCTTCTTCCTGGCATTCTTGGTCACATGCACATAAACAGATGAGCCAAAAATCTTAAAATGAGAAACATCAGGTTTCTTACCAGTGAAATCTTCTTCAGGTGTACTCATGCCAAGTACTCTATGAGGACAACGGTTTTGCACATAAACCACAGTGTTGCATGATTCCACCCACAAATGCATTGGTAGGCCCTGATCATGCAACATCGTTCGTGCTGCACCCACGATCATTCTATTCTTCCTCTCTGCGACCCCATTTTGTTGTGGGTTATAAGGCTCTATGAGTTTTTTTTGAATTCCTTATTTGCTGCAGAGTTCTTTGAATTCGTTAGAGATGTATTCTTCACCATTATCGCTCCTCAAAGCCTTCACTTGCTTCCCCAAATCTTTCTCGACCAATGCTTTAAACTCACATAATTTTGAGAATGTTTGATCCTTCTTCTGCATGAAGAAGATCCAGCATCTACGAGAAAATTCATCAACAAAAATAACATAATACTTATGTTTTGTTGTTGAAGCAATCGAGAATGGTCCACACACATCTGTGTGAATTCTCTCCACGATCACTGAGGCACGGTTCTCCTTTTCATGAAAGGTGGACTTTACATACTTCCCCATGGTGCAACCCTTGCACTGATCTAACTGAGAAAGTGTTCCCATTGGAAGTCCAATATATATTTGCTACATAATTTTCAAGGCTCCATAATGAAGATGGCCCAATCACCTGTGCCATAATTTGCCCTCATCCCGGCTCACCAATTTTTCTTCCTTGCCCATCATGGAAGCGCAGCCATCTACCTCCAACTTGTAGAGATTCTTAACTCGAATCCCTCTCTTCTTGACTTGACCCGTTGTTTAATGTCACGGGAAGGATTTTCCATCGCTAAAAACAATATCATAGCCTTTGTCCTCCAACATTGGGAATGAGACCAAGTTTTTCTTCAGACCTGGAACATGCATAACATATTTCAATTGAAATGGTTTACCTAACTGATCCAGGTGGATATCGGGGGCCACCCATCTTTTCCAAATGGCTCAAAATAGTTTTCTGGCCATTTTGGCAATTTACTATTTTTAGCAGGTTTTAGCTTCCGGGGCCATTTTGAGGGCCTAAATGAAGGTTTTTCGAGATCAAGGTTCTCAATGATAGTCGAAGGCATAATTGAGGCCCCAAAATGAATCTCCTCGACGATACCTTTCCAACGAGCTATCACACGCCTAAAACGGAGATCGT
>ML780301.1:800480-820418 GCA_009831015.1 Picea engelmannii
TGGCCAGAAAACTGTTTTGAGCCATTTGGAAAAGATGGGTGGCCCCCGATATCCACCTGGATCACTAACTCCCTCTGAAAGGTAATGTTACCAATGCCAATTGCACTGTATCGTCCATCGTCGCCCATCTCTATATTCATTTTGAGATCTCTCTCCTCCAAGTCACTAAAAAGATCCTTATCTCCCGTCATGTGGAAGGAAGCACCACTATCCAGATACCACACCGATCGCAATGCATTTGACGCCATGCATGCGATCAAGGAGAAGTCAAGTTCAAATTGCGAGGAAAGGGCCTCACCAGTTGCATCTCTAGAAGCCTTCTTCTTCTTCTTCTTCTGCAGACAGTTAGTAGCGAGATGCCCATGTTCGTGACCGTGAAAACACTTCAATTTGGACAAATCCAACTTCTTTCCATTAGACTCAAATTTTGAATGTAATTTATTCCCCTTCCCTTTCCTTGCCTTGGAAGCCAAAGCACAATCCTCTTCATCATCATGCTTTTATGAAGATCCATCTCTGGTGTTCCGCCTGAACTCCTCCAGCACCAAATCAGACCATAGTCATTCCCAATCTGGCAATTTTTCCCTTCCATTGACAAAGTCTTGATAACTGTGCCAACTCTTGGGAAGTCCTAGGAGAGCCAAGCTCAACAAATCATCATCAACAATTGTTATACCCACACTCCCCATCTCATCCCGACATTGGACAAACTTCGTGATATATTTTGGAATGGAGTCGCCCTTCTCCATCTTGATCTTCCTAAGTTTATCTTTGAGCGCCAATTTCCTATGGTCATTGTTGTTTTGGAATAGATCCGTCAAAGTCTTCCACATTGCATATGGTGTGACTTTTTCATGGAGGCTTGAGACAACGTGGTCTCGTACTCCCTCCAACAATATCCTCCTCACCTTTGCCACTTTCTTTTTCCATGCATCAAGATTTGCAGCGTCTGCAGCATTTGTCTTAGGAACATCTTTGTCAATGAATTCCTTCAAGCCATTGTCTTTGAGTACTGCCTCCATCCTGTCTTTCCAAGCAATGTAGTTTGAGCTGCCTTCAAGTGCATACTCTAACCTCAAGCCTTTGAAAGCCATTTCGATATTGAATCAGCTGTAGCACCAAGAAATTATTTCTGCAAATTCAAATTCTATCCAATCACAAACTCAGCTTCTGCAATCTTCTGAGCTCTGATACCATGTAGAAATTTTAATACAAATTATGTATTGTCTGGATTATCCTAATCTAACAACTATATTCCATTGTTAAATATAGAATCGCTTCTACAAATATTCTTGTGGAATTTAAAACACAATTTCCAATTGCAATATCAAGAAGAAAGATCAATCACACATAACACAGATGTTTTACCGGGAAAGCATAAATCTAAAAACCACACTATCATTTATTATGTATATATCATGGATCATTAAACAATCTCATACAAAACTTTAATCCAAGAGATCTAAGTACAATATACAATCGTCTCACACTGTCATACAAAAATTGACAAATTCATGTGCCAATTTACTGCTTCTAGACAGATTGCCTCCTCTGCGCAATCCCTGCTAATGGAAATCCCTACAATGAATGAATCCCTCTTACCTAGGATAAGCATTCCTCATTGGCACATCCAATGTGTGTGTGGTTTCATGAGTGCATCCACTAAAGTTAACCGATAGTCAAATTGTCCCTTTCATCTGTTATCTCAACTGGGTCTCCACTGGATCTGACATGCATGTAGTTACCAGTGGTAAATCTTCAGTTGCATGTGAGATCACTGATTGCGAATTAATTAATAATTAATTCACTGATCTCTCACTAGTGTAAGTTCAGTTACAACTAGTACAACTGAGCTTAACTCACTTAACTGAGTTAAACTAATTTACAACTCACATAACTACACATATAACTCTGTTACAACTTTGAATCACTTAGTTACAACTAATTCGACTTGCATGTCCCACCAGTCAACCTTTGAACTTGAATTTCCTATAGCTAATTGATTTTCCATTTCAATTAACTATTTCCAAGTGCTAATTGAGAATATATTAATATCTGTTGTCCAACTATTATTAAGGGATAATAATAGTCGACATACATCTATAAATAGAACATCATCTATAAATAGACTTCCACCTAAAAATAGCCTAAGACTCCATCCTTGTGTAGGTGCATAATTTTCACTAGGATCTTCTTTTTGAATCTCAACAATGTGGTTCTGCTCTCACAATATCTCCCCCTTTGTGGATCTTCTTGCATTGTTGACTATCCATAATTATTGTTTTGAAATACCTCCTGTACTCTCTTTTGACAATTTGTTATGAGATATGTAATAAGAAAATGACATATTTTAGGGTTTGTTTACAGATATGACACACTTAGGGTTTACTTTACTGGACAACTTATGCATAGAAATAATGTGAAGATGAGAAAGTTGTAAGTAGGAAGTGATAAAATAGGAACAACAATTCAACTGGATGAAACTACAGATAAGAAGAATGAAGCAAATCTGTGTAAAAAATAGGGTTTGTAGCGCCAGTGGTTGAGTTCACAGTGCCAGTCTGTAGCACAAATTGAACTAGGTTTTTATGAAAGACTTTTAAGATTTTCCATGTATGAGGAGAAACATATGAGTGACTGGTTAAAACATCATCCTTATATGAATCTCAATTGGACAAGGGTTTGATCTATCAAGAGACAGAGGTTTCACAATGCCAGTTTGCAACACAGAGTTATAATGGACAGTTTGCAACACAGAGTTGGCAATGGGTAATGTTGTTGTTTGCAAGAGGAAAATGTAAGATATTTCTTTTGTATATCAATCTTGAAAAATACCAGGGTGCAGAATACCAAAGCTCTGAATTATAAATAGTCCATAGAATTGGTAGTGCATAAAGCATTTAACAGTTTGTAGTGAAGGGACAAAATACAACAACTTGCAGTTTCAATCAACCCTTAAACAACATGCAATCACCAAAGAAGTATTCGATGTGTCTGTAACTTGGGCTAATGTCTCATGTGTAAGCATCCAATCCTTTTATCTATAATTTCCAGTTCACAACACCAATTTTCAAACTCTGGCAGTGTGCTTCATTCAAACTGTCAGAGTTGTTTCTTGAAACAATCCTAAAAATCATAATGAATTGAATGCGCTGAAAATGATGAGATCTTCCCCGACATGTTTTCATAGTACAATGATGAGAATTTAGTGCATGGGTTACTTCTTGATGCACTATGAACTTTTAGGGGATTTTGCAGCAAGTAGATCTGACATTCGAATTGATCTTCAAACGGTTGAAAATGACATAATGGAACTTTTGTACATACCTTTGAGACAAGACATATGATGATGATGATTTTAAGACCAGTAAGACTAGGGGTGTGACCCATGTTAACCTTTATTTCTTTCATCATGATGAATAATACCATGACACCAAGGCTCTTCTAAAGACTAAAATAAAAGTTATGCTCATGGAAAAATAAAACATGAGTTATGACATGAGATATAACCCAAATCCTAAAAATTTAAAGACCCTATGACTCAAACCTAGAAATCTAAAAATACTTTGAGCCCTACACATCCTATGTGCTAACATCTGGCTCCACAGGGGATGGAGACCTCCCTATGAGGCTCTAAGAATATGCAGTTCCAGTGTCTTATCCATTGGGAAAAGAGGTATTATTAAAAGAAAACAGAATTAACTCATAGACTGGTATTTACAATGAAATAAAGCCGCCCATGGCTTTAGAAAAAAATATTTCTTTATAAAATGCCCATTTATTGGGCCACCAGGAATTTCATCATCTTCCAAATTCTGCAACTTAAAAGTATTATTTTTCAAAAATTCATAAATTTTAAAAGGACCAACCCGAAGGGCTTCAAATTTACCATGTTTTCCCTTATCTTTCCTTTAAGAATACCACTTGAGCACCAGGTCTCCAAGATGAAAATATTCCTTCTTCACTTTCTTGTCAAAAACTTCTTTGATTTTTTGTTGATGGCTCTGTGCTTTGTCAAAAAGTTGCTCTCTAGTTTGTTGTACTTCCACAAGTTGATGCATCCTCCTGATCGTGTCATATGTTTCCCCTTCCTGGTCTTGAAGAAACTTTTCCATAGGTAAAGCTAAATGATCAGGAAAAACAACATCAGTTCCATAAACCGACTTAAATGGTGTAGTGTCAATTGACCTTTTGGTGGTTAGTCTGTCTACCCATAGGGAAAACTTCAACTTTGAATCCCATGACTTCTTATTATCTTCCAAATAATTTTTGATGATATTTACTATGATTTTATTGGAGGATTCTGCTAAGCCATTACCTTGAGGGTAATATGGAGTGGAATGGATAAGTTGAATACCAAATTTTTCACAGAACTTCACCAGGGGCTCAACCTTAAAAGTTGTTTCATTATCAATGAAAATTTTATTTGGGAAACCAAACCTTGATAGAATATCATCTAAGAAGACAATAATTACTTTATGTGTTTCATTGCTGGTGGGAATGGATTCTATCCATTTGGTAAAGTAATCAGTAGCAGTCAGAATCCAACAGTGCTAGCCACTTGATGATGGGTGAATTTCTCCAATAAATTCTAGTCCCCACTGCTGAAAAGGGCCAGATACCATTATCGTTTTCAGAGGAAAAGATTTGAGCTACTGTTCACCTGAGAATTTCTGACATTTTTCACAAGTCCTGATCTTTGCACACACATCAGTGAATAAACTAGGTCAGTAATACATTGCTCTAATTATCTTGTATGTTGTAGTCCTCCAGAAGTGATGATCTCCACATAAACTCTCATGAAATTTAGTCATATTTTGTTTTTCCTCTTCTGTATCTAAACATATTAAAAGAACCCCTAAAGTATATTTTCAATACAAAACCAGATCAACAATACAATACTTGATTTATTTAAGTTTCAGATCCCTTACTTTGGTATTCTCGAGTCCAATGGGAGGCTGCAAATTTTGCAAAAATTAGATGAGGTCCTTGTACCAACTGCATTCTGCCAATTTTGAGTTGATTTGCAAGTTGTTGCTAGGAATGTCATATTGTTTATTTACAAAGTTAGCATTCATGAAATTTACTCCTGGTGCCTTACAATTAGATTCAACTAGCAATATGGCTAAACCTTGACCTTTTACCAGCTTGGTGGGTTTCACATCAAGATCAAACTCGAAAAATATTAGCAATCCACTTACTTCTTTTCCCATCTATATTAGGCTGAATCATAATTTCTTTCACAGAGCTTGAAGGAACATAAGCAAGGATTTTTTAGTGAAGAACATAAACCCTGAAGGCTTTTAGAGCTTTGACTAAAGCATAAGATTGTTTCTCCATGATGTCATATCTGACTTCAGCATCTCTTAAGGCCCTATTGAAAAAAGAGATAGGCTGATCCATTCCATTTGAATTCTTCTAAAGAAGGACAATAGCTAATGTATCATTTGAGGAAAAGGAAAAAATAGATTTCTTCCTTTGATTATTCAACACTGATCAAAACGGGACCATCGGCCAGTTCTTGTTTTATATGCTCAAAAGAATTCTTAGCTTCAGGTGTCCATTTTACTTCATTCCCTTTTCTCAGCATGGCAGTGATGAATTTCACTAACTCGGTAAAGTTAGATATAAATCTTCTAAAATTTTTTATCTTACCTAAGAAGGACTGCATTTCTTTATTGGACCTTGGGAGAGAAAGAGTTTTGATAGCCTCTACTCTATTTGGGTCAATTTTTACTCCTTCAACTAAGACAATATGTCCTAGCATCTTACCTTCCCTCATGGAAAAAAATGACTTCTCGGGATTAAGGGATAGCCCATACTTTCTGCATTCAAAAACACCTTTTCTAAATGTTGGTAATGCTCTTGATTAGACTTGGAAAACACGGTGATATCATCCAAATAGATAACCACAAACTTGCTTGTCTCTCCAATAAATGCAATGTCCATTGCACGTTGGAAAGTTTCCCCTGCATTCATGATACCGAAAGGCATCTTGGCATACATGGATGTACCCCAAGGAGTGGTAAATGTTGTCTTTTCTCTGTACTCTGGTAACACAAAAATATGATTGTAGCCCTAAAACCTGTCAATCATTGAAATCCTTACTAAGCCTCTCACCCTTTGCAAGATATGCTCCATTTTTTGTAAGGGGTAGTTGTCTTTTATGGAACACCTATTTAAGTTCATGAATTCAACACAAAGCACGATCTCACCATTCTTCTTTATGAGGGGACCAAATTATCTATCCAATCAGAATACCTCATAGGTATAATGATTTGGGCATCAAGCAACTTTTTGACCTCTTTTTCCATAACGGGAAATAACTTAGGGTTGATATGCCTGAGTTTCTATCTTAAAGGTTTGGTGTCATATTTCAAATGTATTCTATGCTCAATGATGCTAGTATCATAAGTTTCCAAGTCTTCATACTTCCATGCAAAAATATCAGAAAATTCTTTCAACAGTTTGATATATTCAGCCCTTTGATTTTCTAACAAGCTACTCGACAATTTAACATATTCGAGTTCCTCTTCAGTGCCTAGATTACATTCTACCAGATCTTCATTTTCCTTAGAACCACTCACTTTCACAAAAACATCATTGTTATCAAACATTTTCTCCAAGGTAACCAATCCTTTAGGAATGTGATTGCTAGGAAAGTGAACAATTTTGTGATCTACAATCGTGTTCAGAAATTTATCAGCATGCAGATTTTTATCATCATTTGAATCTTGGTCAATATGAAGAGTAGAATATTCATCTATTATTTCCAAAAACCTCTTTAGTTCTTGATCATATTCAAAAACCTTCTAATGCTTGACATTATCAGGTATAGCGGGTCTGTATTTCACCTCAACATCATACTTAGGCTTTGGAGGTAGTGGGATTTTAAAATTACTGGCAGAAACAACTAAGGAATTAGCCAATGTATTAGCCTCTTTGGGAACAAAAGATATGTTGAAGGCTACAAATAAATTATCAATGAGGTCCCAAACCTCATTCCTATAATCTTTCAGTCTTGTATGCTTTACTTGATAGATGTTTCTAACTTGATGCACAATCAGTTCTACATCTCCAAAAACTGACAATTCTTCAATTTTCATGTCCTTTGCAGCTCTAAGCCCCAAAACTAAGGATTCATACTCTACAATGTTGTTTTTGGTTTAAAATTCAAGTTTGAAGGACAAGGTTGTGACTTCTTGAGAAGGATAAATGAATACTCCTCCAGCACCAACACTATCCTTGGAAGATTCACCATCAAAATACATTTTCCATGTTTGAGCACCTTGTCTAGTTGTTTCACATGTTGTTGGTGACTAATTTTTTATTTCCAATGGTGGCTGAGGAAAATCAGTAAGATGAATAATACTAGATCCTAAATCAGTATCAACATCATATATGGGATGGTTTGTTGGGTTTCCCTCATCACTTATTATATATGCTAATTGTGCTTCTCTATACAACCTTCTGTGCTCACCCCCAAAGACTAGTATGGTAGCATAAGAAATATCCATTTGCAAAGTCCCTCCTAACCTCTTGATCCATGATCTAGACAACAACATCCCAAATTTGGGAGGATCATCTACAACTACAATATCCATGACTATGTTTTTCATAGGCAATTGAAAAAGAGTGACAACTAGATCTTTAATAACTCCAAGACATTTTACTTTTATTGAGTCAAAAGAATACAAATCATGATATTATTTAGTAATTTCCAGACCCAATTCATCCATGAAATCCTTAGGCATCAAGTTTTGGGATGCACCTAAGTCCATAAGATAATTGTGCAAATTTTTGTCATGCACATTCAAAGAAGTGTAAAAGGGGGGAGAGGAGACATCTATGTCTTCTACCAATGGTCCCAATATAACTGCAGGTTTCTCATCCTACAAGTTAACTGAGTATGTTGAAAAGGAATAAGATACAGGCAGCAACATTGTTTATACAGATTTCTTAAAATCTTTATTTTTCATCAATTCTAGGAGTGCAACATGAATCTTGATTTTCTGGATTTCATTCTCAACATTAAAATAGGATTGGGATTTTTGAATTTCCTTTGTCTCTTGAACAAGAGACTTGATAATGGGTTGATTGTTTTGTTCTCTTGTTTCTTTATTTGGTGCAGCCACTATCTTGGGAGGGGTATCTAACTTTTTAGGTTGAGTGGATGTACTTTGTTTTACCTCCTTTTGTTTTGACCTCAATTTATACGTGTTTTGAGCTTCATTGAATTTTTCTCCTTTACTTAACTCATTCACCTGATTGCACATTAAAGATTCTTCATAATCAATATGGGTTAAATGAGGGGAAGTAGTTGTATCCCCTAAACAATGAATTTATTGGTATTATTTCTCATTATTTCTTCTTCTTCATCAACCAAATTGTTCTATCGAGGAGTTTGAACCTTCTGATCCTCTCTATTTCTTTGATCTCTCTGCAGAATTTGAGGTGCATTATTTGGCCTTCTGAAATTATTTTTGTTTCCAAAATCTTGATGGTTTCTATTTATTTGTCTCCCTTCAAGTTTTAATCTTTCCATTTCTACAAATAATGACTTAACCAACTTGGTCAATTCATCAACTTGGGGATTAATTCCTGAAGCATCTGAAGATGAGGCTTATGTTTTTTGTTTTCTTTTATCTCTATCATATTTTCCCCTCAACTTATTTGCTTCCAATATATTTGATTCAACCTCTAGTGTAGAATCTTGCATATGAGTCAATGTTGTAGACCTTCTTTCTCTCAACAAAATACAAAATTTTGGGTCAAAATCACTGGCATAGGTTATTTTAGCAGAAGTTTCAATCGGTTTAATATTAGTAGGAATTTTGTTGTACAACTTATTAAATATTTTTGAAAAATATGACACAGATTCACCCTCTTTCCTTTTAAGAGCCCCAATTTTTGTAATGTAATATAAGAAGTCCTTTTTGTCACCCCAATGTCTTAAAAACACATCATCCAGGGATTCAATTCCATCTATTGATCCAAGAGCTAAACTTATGGACCACTTCTTAGCTTCTCCATCTAGACTTTGCACAAAGACTCTCATCCAAACATCTTCATTTTCAATATTCAAATTATCTGCATAGCTGTAAAATGCAACAAGATGTTCGTCTGCGGTGATATCTTCCTCTCTAGTGAATTTAGGCATGTACTTAAGATAATATCCTACTGGAAAATCATTCATGGGTCGAGGAAGCACTAATGGTGCATACCTAGCAGCCACAATGGCATCCATTATGTTATGAGGAGGAGTAATCCTTGCCATTTGATTTGGAAAAGGAGGACTCTGACTTTTAGGAGAAGTAGAAGGTGACTTAACAGGTAAAAATGCAATCTGTATAATAGGTGGTTTTGAAAAAGGACGAGTATAAGGTGGAGAAGATTCAAATTTAATAGAAGATGGTTGGGACTTGGATAGAGCTGGGGGGATTTCAACAGAAACTGAGGTTTATTCTTCTTTAGTTTCAGGAAACTTAAAAGAATGGGGAGAAGGAGAAATTAAGAAAGGGAAATCTTCCAAACTTTCAAGTCTAAACAACTTTACAATTTTAGGAGATGCAAGAAAATCAAAACTTTCTGAGTTTTCGTCTTTCAAGTCAGGGGAAAAAGTTGTGTATTCTACAGGAAAATATTATAGTCATGACTTTATAGGATTTTCAATAATAGGTAAATGCGAAACATGAGAAACAAAAATTGGTGTATGAAAAACATAATCAGGTAGGTCTCCAGAAATACCTAATAATTTAGAAGAGGAGGTTTCTTGCGCAGCGTTTCCCTTCCTTATGATTTTTTCTAGATCAGGTTCAGGTGTATCCAGAGGTGAATGTGGGTTAGACCTCATGTGTCTAATCTTCGGAGCCACAACCGAACTTTGGATTTTCCAAGTGCACTATGCAATCGTTTTGTTTACTGGTTTATGTACACCAAACAAAATCAGTAGTGTCTTTGTCGTACAACCCAGGGAAATATCTTAAATTCGTTCCCCGACAACGGTGATAAAATATGTTAGCACTAGAAGTTGTTCTTAGACTGCTTTGAGAACAAGCCTATTACCCATCAAAATTTCAATAATAGTTGTTTTAGAAAATGTGGCAAATGGATGTGAAACTCAGTTTATGATGTCAATAAAAAAACCCTCCATGAAATACACACTAGCAAGCAAGGCTTTGAATAGCTTCAAATCGGTGTTTAAAGATATAAATAGAAGATAGAATACTTAGAAAGAAAGTGAACTATGTGTATTAGGACACATCGTGTAATTTTGTAACACATATGGACGAAAACTCATTTGAATAAGAACTTCTTAATCAAAAAAGGGAAACACTTTGATCAACTTGCATAAATTACCAACAATAAATTATTTACTGTAATAAGAAAGAAAGCATCACAATGAATCCTTCACCAGAGACTAACACCAAAGTGAGATAGAACAGAAATGATAGAAGGAAAATGATTGATTTTTCACCATTAAATATTCTTAGGTTTGGTACATACATCAGGAAAACTTTGTTACAATTTTAGACTAAAGATAAGAGTTCTTCCACTTAACCATTCAAACCCTCTATCAAGTTACAATGCATGTTAACTAACAAAATATTCAAGAAAACCTATTTAGAATTCACCACCTCACTTCCTCATAGGATTATATGCCTAAGAAGGACGTGGCACCAAGTGTACAACAAGAAAATATACAGAATGTTATTTTCCAGGAAGATGTTGGAAACATTTAGAACAACCCTTAACCGCTTGATGATGTGTCTTTACTACAGACATCTCCTTGAGGCAGGTGGCCTTCTGATGTGCAATTGAACCCCTAAATGCTTAAGCGAGTTCAACCCAACATCTGGAAATACCTTTCATATTCAAAATCTTCATTAATCGAAGTTCGCAGCACTTGCACTGCAAATTTTCCTAAAACACCCAATTCGCAATGCAAGTGAGTCCACGTGCTGCGAACTTTCCTGTAGGTGCTTGTTTACTTACAAAAAGGATTCCAACCTTCAAAATTTGCACAAGAAGTGGGATAATCTTTCCAAAAACTGCTACAAACTCCTTACAACATGAAGTAACCTTGGAGAAAACATATGAAGATGTTAATTCTAACTCAAGACCCAAAATCATCACTTAGGTTATAGTTTGTATGCAAAAAGGTTAATCATGAAAAAAATGATGTTGATGTGAAGTATTATCCCGTATTCATCTTTTTCTAGTACTCCTTCTAGTAGCCACCTTAGCCAACATATCTAGATTCTTTTTTGCTACTTTCTCTTTGAAGGGTTGCAACTCTGCTTTTAATTTCCTGATCTCGGCTTGGCAAGCTCTCTTCTGCTTATATACATTCTTGAGTTTCATGTGAAGGTGTAGAGACCTCTTAGCCATGTGCCTTTATTTATCAATAGTCTCCTCATATAGGTCTAACATATCCTTCTTCTTGATTCAGGCCTCCAAATTTTCCTTCTTCAACTTGTCAATTTCATTTGTTTGCATCCTTAAGTTGCCTCCTGAGTCTTTTGAAAGTAGGATTACTTTCATGAGGAGGAGTGTTGATATCAATAATATTTATGGGATTCTTGGAAAGATGAGATTTTTCCTTTTGCTGAGCTGAAGTTTCTATTGCACCATCTTCCATAGGAACATTTTGTTTAGTTACTGATCTGGTAAAAGGTCTTCTAAACTTGATTGTTTCTGCAACAACAGGTGGGGAAAAGACAAGCTTTTTGCCTTTCAAATTCCTTGATTTTCTTGATGATATTTACATAGGTGTAGGTTCTGCCATAGGGGAAATTTATCTATCACGAGGCTACAAGGGACCACCTTCATTTGTTTTATCAGTAACCTGAAAGAATTTATCAGTCATAGTCATCTTCCTCTTCTTGCTTGAATCTGAATGCACGGTATTCTCAACAGGGGTAGGTGTTTTTCTTTTGGAATGTGGTGTATTAGAAATATCTGGCTAAAAACTTGATGCGGCTAGGAAAGTCTCCCAATCAGTGTTAGTCTTCTTCAAATATTCCAGTACTAGCATCTTGATTAAACCAGAGTGAAAAACATCGGTATCCACTTGCTTGGACTTAGCCTGTACTCTATCTAACATCTTGCCAATACTCCTGAAAAGATAAAAGGGAAGGTTCATGGACTCTTTCCCAGTGAAGTGTAATAGAAATATGATATGGTATTGATATACCATATGTAACCTTCCTTCACATGTGAAGTACCTTTAAATGACCCTGAGAATCTTGTCAAAATACTCCATCATGTGACTTATTGACACTCCCTTGGATAAGTTGTATCCTTGATATTCAGGTTTTAGGAATTCCTTGGAGAAGGAATAGTTCAGAGACATGGCTTCAAACCACTTCTCACCACAATCAGGTATCTCTATGGCTACATAAATAGACTGCTCAGAGACTTCAAACTCCAGTATTCCCACCTTAGTTTGTGTCCCACTAAAGTTGAGTGCAAACTGCTTAGCTAATTTAGGATGTCCTCTTTGCATTTTCTGACAAAAATTGAGGCAACCCACCCTCTAGAAAGCTTCCTTGAAAAATGGTTCAGAATGGATGAGTTTCATGTCATGTGGTTATCCTCTCACAATCTCTCCCCCTTTGTGGATCTTCTTGCCTTACAAAATGTCCATAATTACTGTTTTGAAAGACCTCTTGTACCCTCTTTTGACAATTTGTTATGAGATATGTAATAAGAAAACAAGAAATTTTAGGGTTTGTTTACAGAGATGACACACTTAGGGTTTACTTGAATGAACAACTTATACACAAAAATAGTGTGAATATGAGAAATTTTCAAGTAGGAGGTGATAAAAAGGAACAACAATTCAACTGGTTGAAACTGTAGACAACCAGAATGAAGCAACTATGTATAAAATAGAGGGTTTGTAGTGCAAGTGGTTGAGTTCCCAGCGCCAGTCTGCATCGCAAATTGAATTAGGTTTTTATGAAAGACTTGCAAGATTTTCCATGTTTGAGGAGAAACATATGAGTGACTGGTTAAAACCTCAACCTTAGACAAATCTCAATTGGACAAGGGTTTTATCTATCAAGAGATAGAGGGTTCGTAGTGCTAGTTTGCAGCGCAGAGTTGTAATGGACAGTTTGCAGTGTAGAGTTGGAAGTGGGTAATGTTGTTGTTTGCAAGAGGAAAATGTGAGATGTTTCTTTGGTATATCAATATTGAAAAAGGACAAGGTGTAGAATACCAAAGATGTGAATTATAAATAGTCCATAGAGTTGGTAGCACATAAAGAATTTAACAGTTTGTAGCACAGGGAAAAGATACAACAACTTGCAGTTTCAATCAACCCTTAAACATCATGAAATCACCAAAGAATTACCCGGTGTGTCTGGAACTTTCTCTAATGTATCAAGTGGAAGCATCCAATCCTTTTATCTAAAAGATCCAGTTCGTAGCACCAATTTTCAAACTCTGGCAGCACGCTTCATTCAAACAGTTAGAGTTGTTCCTTGAAACAATCCTAAAAATCATAATGAATTGAATGTGTTGAAAACGATGAGATATTCCCTGACACGTTTTCAAAGTACAATGATGAGAATTTAGGGCATGAGGTACTTCTTGATGCGCTGCGAACTTTTAGGGGAGTTTGCAACAAGTAGATCTGACATTCGACTTGACCTTCAAACGATTGAAAATGACATAATGGAAATTTTGTACATACCTTTGAGACAAGACATATGATGATGATGATTTTAAGACCAAGGGTGTGACCCATACTGACCTTTATTTCTTCCATGATGATGAACAATACCATGACAACAAGGCTCTTACATAAACTAAAATCAAAACTTTGTTCATGGAAAAATAAAACATGAGTTATGACATGAGATATAACCCAAAGACTAAAAATTTAAAGACCTTATGACTCAAACCTAGAAATCTAAAAATACTTTGACCCCTACACATCCTATGTTCTAACAAGCTCATCAAGGAAAAGGGAAAGGGAACATCCCTTAGGTGGAGTCGTCATGCAAGCTAAGGGAAAGGATTTGGGATAACTTACCAAAGTGTCATTAGGGTATGAAGAATATTCAAAATATTCCCTGAAAATGGCTCCAAAATGTTATAGCACAAGTTGTAGGTTGGGAAAATCCCGACCCAACCACAAAATCAAGTGCTACAACTTGGGAATCCTACACCCAATGTCACCTTGTTGTAAGTCTCGCACTTCAAGGGTGACTAGGTCACTCTAGGGAGGCGATCCTGGTGACCCTAGGGGTAAAGAGATGGGGATGGGTAGAGATGAAAGTGGATCCCCTAGAGATCAAGTATAAGTGGGGTGAGATGTGGAAAGAGATGCCTTGTAATTCAAGTGATTGTTTCCCCAAAGGTGTAGTACTTCTCTGGATGATTGTACCTGCATGAGACATAAAGAAAGACACCTTGCGATGATATATGTTAGTATGGATCAGAAAGTTATTGTTATCCCTAATTTGTAGAATTATATGATAGTTTATATCAGCCAATAAAGCATCTAAATCAACATATAAAGATCTAAACTAGTTAATAAAATCAACATTAAGACTAGCAATAAATATGGGATGAAAAATGGCACTTAAGAGGCAAGAGAAGATGACTATTGTAAACATGTATTTTCTGCAGAAAATTGCAGCCTTATGGCTGTAGCTTTCAGTCACTTATATCAGAAAGTTATACCATCAAAATATGACAACAATTAGTCCAAAAGATGCACCTTATTTAGTAGAGTTAGTGAGCAAAATTTAGGAGCTAGTCTAGGGTTAGTTTAGGAGTTAGGAGAGAGTTAGAAGCTAGGGTTATGAAACCCTAATGGATGTAGGTTAACATTTGTAACATCAATCAAAGTAGTGGGAGAAGAGGGATGCCCCAATGAGGCAAGAGATATCAAGTCTCAAGGAACAATTCTCCAAAAAGATAGACTTGAAACTAGCGAAAATACTCTTCCCAAGGCAATGATTTTGTATCTCCAATGCAAAAAAGAAATGACTAGTGCCTTTAAATATTGGGTTAATGGAATCAAGTAAATGAACTAGAGATACTACTTCTTTGGGGGTGTAATCCCTCTTACTTCCCAAGGAAAGTATATATAGTTATGTTTTTAGAATGAGGGGTGTAAATCCTCTTGCTTCCTCAAACAAACCCTTGCAACATCAATGAACTTCAAGCAATAAATAATGAATACTAGAGTGGGGGTGTAAATGCTCTTACTTCCCACTTAGCTCCTAGAACAACAATCCTTGACTTGAAAAAAATGATAGCGTACGAGTAAAAACCATACCAAATCAAGAAGATGCTAAGATAATCCACCATAAAATCTAGAAACCATTCATTCAAGGCTAGCACCTCACTACTCCATCAACCATTCAACAAATATATCCATAAACAAGTTCACAAGAGACAAAGATTCCAAGTGTATCGAAAATTTTAGATCAAGTCTTCTCACAAGAGGGAGAGTTATGTCCAAATGAGATCTTATGATCTCTTATTTATACAAAATGTCACCAAGGTGACTTGTCCACATTTTAAGGGGTAAACCACAAGACTAGGGGTCAACAACCCTAATATTCCCCCCCTTTAACAAAGTAATATTAAACAATTCATTTAAAATTTCACTTTTTCACAAAAACCCTAATTTTACATGGACGTCAACCCTTTAGGGGATGTTTTGACACTTGGAGCAAGTCGTTGGTGTTGGAGAAGCTATGGTAGGCCTCCAAAGGCCACATGTAAAGCATATATGCAATCTCCTTGTGGACAAGACCTTGTCCTCATCAAAACTTCCATGTGTCAATGAGTGGTAACACCACCACCAAACCCTAGCCCCCAAATATGACACCAAGCTCCAAAAGAAGACGTTTTGCCCCTCCTGGGAAAATCGTTTGGCATGTGAGGGTTGGGATATATCTTCCACATAATCTTATAGGTCTCCAATACTTTGTCTTTGTGATCCAACATGTGGACCCTTGGAATCCAATCTGTGGGCTAGCAGCCCCATGGAAGCCCAAGTGTTGGCACGGGAACAGACCCAAGGTTCAACGCTTAACAATGCACCAACAAAAACCTAACTATCAACCCTTTCAGCAACACCTATGAAGCAGGCAAAGTCTCACCTGAGGTAGAAGCAAGGGGGTTACAAGACTCATGTGTTTGTAACCAAGCTACGACATAGACCTGTGATAATAACATTTCACAGAGTATTCTAGCAACACTTAGAAGGAAATATGAATCAGTTTCCTAATCTTAACAACATCTCAGAACTTATCCAAGAGTAGATCTAGCATAGTAATAACAAGGATTAAGCATTTCAACCACTTAGCACATAACATTAGGTTATATCTAGCATTCAATCATCTTTAAGTCAAGTAAATCACTAAGAAACAACATATCTATCTATCATACATAATAATCAAAGCACTGAGCATATTCATAGCATAAGCAACACAACACAAAGCAAACTAAAGACACAAGATATACGTGGATCACCCAAGTATGGGGCTACGTCCACCAACTGCTTCATCTTCTTTATTATTCTTCAATATCTTACATTCATCGACTCTTGTGCACCCAACCACAGAGTTGAGCTCCACCTAGGACAGGAGATCTATGCATTAAGCACTAGATCCTCCTTCCAAACTAGGTAAATGCATAGAACCAACTTCTCTATCAAGCACAGAGCCTAATAAATTACACAATTTGTTGCACAAAGAAACTCTAAACTACTTACACTTAGCCACTTTCAACACTACCCTTCTACAATACATTCTTACTTATTTATACTTTTACAATCCCTTACAATCAGGCCTAATCATGGGTAAACCCCATGGGCCGACATCCCATAACCCATTACAAAAACCCTAGGGGCCCCTTATCGGGTCCACATAGCCTGCAAAATCGGTGATATCCATGATCTCAGCTCTGTCTGGGCGCTCCTTTCTCGACCAATGTGTCAAAGTCCAAAAAGTGGTCCAAACCTGACCAAGGATTCCTCAAAACTTGGTCGAGGGCCAACAAGCCCCCAAGACTCACCTGTGACTCATCCCAAGTCACTTACGTCTCGGCAATGTTGCTTCAAAGGCCTTGAGCTTCACTCGAGCTACCTTGACTTATTGTTTCACCTGAGCCTCCTGCTCAGCGAGCTACTAGATCATCTGCTCTGTAACAGGCCCTTCCAGACGTTGTTCCATTGTTGCAACCACTTGGTCCAATTGCAAGCCTTGTCCATCAATCTCTTCAAACACCTTGCAAGCTTCATCCTACGCAGGTTGTAGCTTCTATACGACTTCCATTACCTTGCCCTGGATGGAAGTAATTTGCTGCTGCACTACGCGTTGTTCCTGATATCTCTTCATTATTTCAATTGTGGTGAGTAGCTTTATTTGCGCCTGCACGGAAAATGCATGTTGTTCCACCTCCTGTAATTGCGCTTCCAATTTCCTTAGATCTAGATCTTCTGTGAGGGGTTCGTATGTCTGCACGCTTCTATCACTCAGTTGTTTGCACTCTAAGGTGAGGGCTCTAATCCTTACTACTGTGTTCTTAGCGGCTTCCTCCCTCTAGTCACGTACCTCCTGCAGGGTTCTTGGTACTGCTTGGGCCTCCAACTTTGTTATCCTCACTTGAAGCTATTGTATGGTCTCAGCGAGCTTCACTACTTGAGCCTCGACCAACTCTTGTTCCTCCTGTGCCATGCCTGGCACAGAGCAACATGATTTATTTACCACTTCTTTGACAATAGTCTTCTCTGTGAGCAGTTTCTCCTTTTCTCTCTGTAGCTTCTCTTTTTCCTCCTGGAGCATCACCCGAAACTCTTCTCTCTCACTTTCGTACACAGTTACATTGTACCGTGCTACTTGTAATTGTTCTAAAAATTCATCTTTCTCTTGTTTCAAGGCTTTTGTAGCCTTCTCCTTCTCTTCCCGAACTTTCTGAAGTCGAGCTTCTGTCACATCTACAAGTCTTCTCAATTGGGCTGGTTCATCCCCTAATTTTGAAATATGTGACGAGGAAGGCGCGGTAGGTACTGTGCGGACCAAACGAATAGCTTGGTTTACTTCCTTTAGTTCCTTCTTGATCCTTCCATACATCTCCTCCTGCTTCACTCCATATCTCTACAAGATATCCTCGGAAGTGTCCTCCATAGCTCCGTCAACCAGACTGATGTCATCTTTCATGAGTGTGGCCTCTAACTGGGGCTTACTAGTGCCTGTCTTCTTTCTTGTTGAATATTTATGCAGAGAAACCTTCCTATTTTGCGGTGTTACTGTTTCAGCAAGGGGGTTGTTGTCCCTTGACTATGTTTTGAGGAAACATTGGTCGTGTTTGACCATATTTGGGACTTCGACAGGTTGGTCGAAGACAGAGCGCCCAAGCGAAGCGAAGATCGCAGGATCTCTCACTTTTTGCAGGATGTTTGGGGGTTTTAGGGTTTATGTAACGGGTATAGGATGTCGGGCCATGGGTTTACCCATCCTTAGGCCCCTTTTTGTAATGTATAAATAAGTATCTAGGTGATGTAAGTAGAAGAGTTAGTTGGTTACTATTCATTGATCGGCTTAGTGATTTCCTAGTTGGCTTTGTGCAAGAATGTGTTGAAGCTTGCAGAGCTAAGTGCGAGCGTTTTGTAAGTGCTTTGTGCGTAGACTATGTGAGGCTTTTTGTTGTGACCTGATTTTGGGGAAGGTGGCTCTAGTACGTTGTGCGCAAATCACCTTTCCAATTCAGAGTGAGTTATGTGGCTCTATGCTTGTAAGAAGATTGAGGAAGACTAATAAAGAAGAAGAAGAGTTGGTGGGCATAGCCCCACACTGGAGTGAACCACATATATCCTGTGTTATTGTGCTTTGTGTTATGTGCTCATGATGGTTATGTTTATATTTTCTTAGTGCATTATTCTCGATGTATGATAGATAACTTTATGATCGCTTAGTTCTTTATGATGTGAATGAATGTTAGATCTGAACTGATGCTAAGTGCTTTTAAAGTATATTGTGATTTTTAAAGTGATTGTAAAATATCACAATATACTTTAAAAATCCAACATCACTTTTTAATAATTTTTTACTTTTAATAATAAAACAATAAATACAAGTTACATTGAATGAAACATAAACAATTTTTTAAAAGTATTGTTTTATTGACCATATTCAAAATATATGAGCTAAGAGCTAACAAAATTGTGAAAAACTAAGAAAAACTAGAAAGAAATGAAAAAAAAAAAATCCCCGAAAAACAATAATTTAAAAAACAAAAATACATTTTTTTTTGTTAAAAAGAAGAGCCAAAAATCCCTTCAAACTTAAAAAAAGAAAAAAAAAATAAAGAAAAAAAACTGAAAAATAATCAAAATTAAATAAAATTAAATAAAAAAACATCTAAAAAGAAAAAAAAATTAACAAAAACATTAAAATTACCTAAGCTACAAATTTATTTAAATGTTTTTTTTATAATATGTTAATAATGTAAGAATGCTATATTATAACATGTTATATTATAACAATGTTATAATATAACATTCTTATAATATAACATTCTTATATTATAACAATGTTATAATATAAGATTCTTATAATATAATATTCTTATATTATAACAATGTTATAATATAACATTGTTATATTATAATATAGGTTTATGTTTTTTTTTTAGATTTTTATGAATTTTTTTTTGTGTAAATTTTATTTTTTTAAGGTTCTTGATATAAATTTTAATTTTTTTTTGTAGTTTTAAGGTTTTTCAACTTATTTTTGTTAATTTTTATTTAAATTTTGTATTAAATTTTTTATTTTAAGTTTCTTAATTTGAGATTTTTTATATGTTTTTAATTGTTTTTAGGTTTTTTTCAACTTTTAAAAGTTTTTTTTGGCTATAAATTTGTTTTTACCTTTTTCTTAATTTTTTTCTATTTTTCATATATATATA
>ML780301.1:820735-840104 GCA_009831015.1 Picea engelmannii
ATATTATGGTTTTATTTTCCTCTTTAGCTTTTTAGGTTTTTCTTCAATGGTTTTTTCTCATATAAATTTGTTTTTAAAATGTTTTTATTTTTTAAATTTCAATTTTCTTTTCTTATTTATTTTAGTTTTTAATTGATCCAAAAAAAATGAATTATATGTTTTTGCTAAATATTTAAAAATATTGTTATTTAACAACACTTATTTTCTATTTATTGAAGTAAGGTAAAAAAAAAATGTTAAAAAATATATTTTCCACTATATTTAAAATGTATGGAACCATAACTTAATTAAGGATAGATAATTATATGAAAAATCTTAATTTCAAAAAAATAAATGGTGTACAACATTTTTAACATTGGATGAAACATGGAAATATGATTAAATAGAAAAGTTTGAAAATAGATGAAAAAACGCAGTTGAGAAAAAAGTAAAAAAAATAAAAATTGAACAATTTGAAAATAAATGAAAAAACGAGCATTTAGAAAAACAAAGTGGAAACCTTATGTATCAGAAAATTTAAAATATCAAAAAACCACCTAAAATGAAGGGGGGTGCTACCGGTAGCACCATTTTTAAAAACGAGGTAAAAAACTTGACCCCCCAAAAAACGAGAACTCTGTAGAGTTCTCGTTAAGTTGGTAACTATGTTCTTGGTAGAGATGGAAGAAGAGACAACTGAGAGCCAAGTAGGGAATCTCGCTTAGGCCATTCAACAGCTCCAAGCAAGAGTAGCAGAGCTAGAACTTCAAGCAGTGCCTAGTACTCCGCAAGAAGTACGAGATCAAAGGGAAGAGACTGCCATGAGTGCAGTATAAAGAATCAGGGCGTTGGCCGCAGAATGCAAGCAACTGAGTGGCCGAAGTGCGTAGACCTACGAGCACCTTGCAGAAGACCGGGAGCTGAGGAGATTGGAAGCACAACTCCAGGAGACGAAGCAACAGGCGTCGAATGTGAAAGAACAATTGAAACTGCTTACGAGAGTGGAGAAGATGAAAAGGTCATAGGAGCAGCGCATAGTTCAGCAGCAGGTCATTGCCATCCAGAGCCGAGTTATGGAGGTGACCCAAAGACTCCAGTCGGTGCAGGACGAAGCCTACACACTTTTTGAAGAGATCGAGGGACAAGGATCACAGTTGAAACAGGTGGTCGTAACAATAGAACAATGCCTGGAAGGGCTTGTCAACGAGCAAGTAATCCAAGAGTTCGTTGAGAAGAAGGCTTTGGTGAAGCAGCAAGTTGAGGCAGCTCGAGATAAGCTCGATACCTTCAAAGCATTGTTTCCTAGATCAGAGTGACTCGGGATGAGTCATAGGTGACTGTTGGGGGCATGTTGATCCTTGACCAGGTTTTGAAGAAACGTTGGTCATGTTTGACCATATTTGGTACTTCTACAGGCTAGTCGAAGACAGAGCGCCTAGGCGAAGCGAAGATCGTGGGATCCCACCCTTTTTGCGGGATTTTTGGGGCTTTTAGGGTTTATGTAACGGGTATAGGATGTCGGTCCATGGGTTTACCCATGCTTAGGCCCCTTTTTGTAATGTATAAATAAGTATCTAGGTGATGTAAGTATAAGAGTTAGTTGGTTACTAGTCATTGATCGGCTTAGTGCTTGGCTAGTTGGCTTTGTGTAAGAATGTGTTGAAGCTTGCAAATCTAAGTGCGAGTGTTTTGTAAGTTCTTTGTGCATAAATTGTGTGAGGCTTTGTGTTGTGACCTGATTTTGGAGAAGTTGGATCTAGTACATTGTGCGCAGATCATTTGTCCAATGCGGAGTGAGCTCTGTGGCTGTGTGCCTGTAAGAAGATTGAAGAAGACAAATAAATAAGAAGAAGAGTTGGTGGACGTAGCCCCACACTAGGGTGAACCACGTATATCTTGTGTTATTGTGCTTTGTGTTATGTGTTCATGATGGTTATGTTTGTATTTTCTTAGTGCATTATTCTTGATGTATGATAGATAGATCTATGATCACTTACTGCTTTATATGTAAATGAATGTTATATTTGAACTGATGCTAAGTTCTTAGAGGTGTTGATCTGTTTCTTACAGTGTTGTTCTATATTTAGGGTTTAATCTGCGAAGTGAATAAGAATCATAAATTAATGCATGTCATTGGCTAAAGTGCTCTGTTGAAGTGTGTAATCACAGATCTATATCCCAACTAGTTTGTATACACTTGAGTCCTGCAACCCCCCCTGCCTCTACCTTGGGTGAGACTTCATCTGCTTTGCAGGTGTTGCCTAAAGGGTCGGTAGTTAGGGTTTTGTTGGTGCATTGTTGAAGCGTTAAACCTTGGGTTTGCGCATATGCCAACAGGGGTCTTTCAGCGGTGTAGCTTCACCTTCTCCTTGCTCATCCCCTCCTCATTGTCCATCTACTTCATCTCCTCCTCCTCCTAGCGAATCGGATCCATTTTGTTCAGAGGCGTTGTCTTCCTCATTGGTCTTTATATCCAGGACTTCTTCCTGCTTTTCTTCTTCATCGTCCCACTGGACTATCTGACATGCTCGACCTGAGTGACCATGGGGCTTCCTATGGTGTCAGTGTCGGAGAGTTCTGCATCAGTGACGGGTACAATGAATTCCTTCATCCATTCCTTAGTGATCTGCTCCATGTCTTCATCTGTTAGCTTGTAGTACGACTATATTTCTTCCTTGTTCTCATCTTTGCATGCAGTGATATAGATGAAATGCGGATCTGCGCAGAACTTTGCTATTGGTATGTACTGGTGTAGGGTGCGCGGTTTCATGCGCGGAAATGACTCGATGGAAACCTTTAGTTGTTGGTAATATGCATGAAACACAGTGTTTGACTTCCACGCTTTGTCATGTCGTTGGTGTACCACAAGGTAGAAAACCTAGCGGCCAATGAATCTGATGGTTTGATCTTCAAAAAGGTGGCTCCTTCAGGCATTCTCCAAGCAACAAATATGATCAAAATGATCATCCATCTGAAGTGGAATTTGTATCCCAAATCCTGAGCTTCGCGGCAATCCTTCTCTAGTTCATTGACAAGGTAACTCGCCCAATTCATTTGCATGCCCTCCACACATTTTTCTGCGAGGTCCACCACAAACCCGATGACCTGTGTGGGGCGGTTCTTCCTCATGAGCTTTCCAACTATGAGTTGGAAAGTGAGGTGCACTGCGCCATCCTGGATAGAGGCTACCTTGTAGCCTCACTTTCCTTTTTCAACTTTGTCGTAAGCTTCCTTGATGCATTGTGCCAGGGAGCGATCTGAGGCCTTCCCTGGATAAAACTGTTGAGGGTCAAGTCCCTTCATGCTTAATCTTGTAATCTGGTGGATCAGTGTCGGATCCACAATAATCCTTCAGTCGAGCCACAGGTATCCACCATGATAGCATGACAAGAGGAGTTTAACGCAAGCATTAACCTCTTGGTGACGACTAAAATGGGGAATATTCATCACATTAAGCACTGTGGACTACACCAGTCCCTTAATCCTTGGCTAGGAGATGAGGCGAGACTTCTTCCGAGTTGACTTCTCAAGTATCGGTGGGGTGCTAGCATATCATAGTTCTTTATGTCTCCAATATTGAAGTCGTTGTTATTAAACAGCGAGATCTGTCCCAACTGACTTCCGACTACGCGTATTCCTTTCGAAATGTACGCGGTGAACAGAGTGTACTCATAATCTCGTGGAATGTTGTCGCGGTTAACTACGCCAGCCAAATGTAAATGTGTTGAAACTTCACAGAATAGATCTAGCTAAACAATGATACACACATTTACAGAGAGAATAGAAGAAAGAAGAAGAAGGAGAGAAAGAATGAAAGAATTCTCATTAACCGTTGTGAATAATGAATAATTTACACATGATATAATATGTATAACTCAATGAGTTCGACTTGAGGATAACCAATGTGCCATAGTGGTGGTCTAGAGTGATATCGACACACACCAGCAGTTACAGGAGTGAACTGCCACCTATTCTAGTCTCTCAAGCAGTTACGGGAGTGAACTGCCACCTAGTTGAGTTAACTAGTCAACTAGTATTCAATTAACTGACTGAACAGAGAGTAGTGAGGAGTTAAATTAGGGAATCAAGGCTAATGCACCACTCTAGTGATGATACCAAGGCAAGGTCTAATTAGCATGGTGATGATCCCAATGTTGCATGGTGACAAAACCAATGCAACATTTAAACTCAACTCAACTAGTTAAACTGAAGTGTCAACTAAAAGAGAATATTCTCCAGGTGGAATATTCTCCCCTAAATTATAGGAGACTAGATAATGACTAATAAACAAGGAAAAACCTTAGGAAAAATAAATCCTAGGTGTGTGTGAAGTAACTCCAACACCCCCCATGAACATCACTATGGTGAAAATAAAGATTAGGTCCCGGCAACGAGGCCATGTTAGGTACCCAAGTACAAAAGATACACTGANTAAAGTGAGGAAAGAGGGAAAACCTCATGGGAAAAACCCCCCCTCAAGGTACAATGTATTTAAAAAGAATAACTATAGTTGCTAGGCAACTGTGTCCTTCACTCCGAGACGACTTCGCAGAGAATGGAATTTCTGCTCAGTGAAGGTCTTGGTGAAGATGTATGTCGTCAGTTCTGCTGAAGGACAAAACTGTAAGTCGATGATCCCCTCGTGTACTAAGTCTCGGATGTAGTGCATGTGGATCTCGATGTGCTTCGTCTGCTGCCTCTAAACTGGATCTCTGTAGAACTTCAAAGTGCTTTGGTTGTCACACCAGATGACGATCGTCTGATGAAACTGAATGCCCAACTCAGTGAGAAAATGTTGTAGCCACATAGCCTGAATGGTTATGTTAAGTACCCCTCTGTACTCTGTCTCGACTGAAGATAGAGAAATGGAAGCTTGCTTCTTGATCGACCAACTGATAGGCCCAGAACCAAGACTGAGTGAGTAACCAGATGTGGACTTGTGATCAATGTTATCGCCAGCCCAGTCGAAATTAGTAAACCCGATGAGATATAATGTAGAGTCTGCTCCATCATGAATCCCAAAGGTGATGGTGCCCTGTACGTATCGAAGGATATGCTTTGCAGCTTTCCAATGTAGCTCATTCGACTCCTGCATGAACCTGGAAACTGCACCAATTGCATATGAGAGGCATGGTCTAGAGCGTGTGAGATGCAACAAGCTCCCAAATAGCTGTCTATACAGTGTGTTGTCAACCAGTGGAGTCTCTCCGCCATCCTCAAGTTTTTCTCCTGATAGGAAAGGAGTCGAAGCAGATATACAATCTGTCATGTGAAATCTCTCAAGGATATCTTGTGCGTACTTGGCCTGATACAGTTTTATGCCTGATGCATCCTGACTGATCTCGAGTCCAAGAAAGAAGTGTAGTGGACCCATGTCCTTCATCAAAAACCTATCATGTAGAATCCTCTTGACTGCAGCAATCGTTGAAGTCGAGCACCCGGTGATCAGAAAATCATCGACATACAGAACTAAAAGAAGAAGTGAATAAGACGTCCTGAGCATGTAGACATTTGGGTCTGATTTACAATGTACAAAGTTCTATGATGACAGGTAGGAGTCCATCTTGGCATACCATGCCCTCGGAGCCTGCTTGAGGCCATAAAGTGAATTCTTCAGTTGACAGACCAAAGATGAGTCATGCATAAATCCCTGGAGCTGCTCCATATAGATCTCCTTAGAGAGATCACCATGAAGAAATGCATTATTCATGTCCATCCGATGGACTTCCCATCCCTTGGTTGTCGCAATGGCAAGAGCCAATCGAATGGAATCCATCTTCACTATTGGAGCGAAGGTCTCATCATAGTCAATACCATGAACCTGCTAAAAGCCTTTGGAAACAAGCCTGGATTTGTATCTGTTGATATGTCCATCCGCTGCGCTCTTGGTCCTGTAGACCCATCTGCATATGACAAGTTTCCTCCCAGAAGGAAGGGGAACTAGATCCCAAGTCTGGTTATCGAGGAGGGAGTTGTACTCCTCTTGCATGGAGGATTCCCAAAAGGGATTTCCAACAACCTCGCCATAATACTGTGGATCAGAAGACTGAACCAAGAAAATATGCCTGGAGGGAAATGTTTCAGTGGTAGCGAGTGCAACAAGAGGCTCCTCAAAATCAGATCAAGTCCTCCTAGTATCGGCTGGATCACCAACAAGATCCCCTACATCCTGAAGAGTAGTTTGTGCCCACTTGGGCCTCTGCTCTGGCTCTGCAACTGCATCTAGATTCTCTGACTCTGCATTTGACTGTACTGACTCTGAATCTAAATCTGAATCATCTGAGTCCTCTGAATCAGAACTCTCATCTGAATAAGAGTAGGCATGTGCATGATCATCATCTCGAACATGTGTAAGATTGAAGGTGTCTGCATGCGGTTGCTGAGGTACATGCGAGACACTTTCCTCGAATTGGACACTACGCTCAATGATGATCCAGTCCAAGGAAAGATCAATAATCCAATATCCCTTCACACCATCACAGTATCCAACAAAAATGCACTCAGTGCTCTATGGATCAAGTGCCTTCCTCTTTTCAGAGAGAATCTGAGCCCATGCACGTGAACCAAAAATGTGAAAGTGGGTCACTTCCGATTTGAGGCCGCTCCAAGCCTCGTAGGGGGTCTTATCGTTGACAGACCTATGGGGAGATCTTTTTTGGATGTATGTTGCATAGTTAAGTGCTTCGGCCCATAGTCTCTGTGGTAGTGACTTTGCATGCAACATGCAATATGCCATCTCCTTTAGAGATCTGTTTTTCCGCTCATCAACTTCGTTTTGCTGTGGAGTATAGGGAATTGTGTGCTACAATTGAATCCCTGCCTCATGGAAAATATTGTGGATCTCATGATTCACATACTCTTTTCCGTTATCAGTTCGGAGGACTTTGATCTTCTTTCCGGATTGTGTCTCAACCAGGTCTTTGAAATCTTTGAGGTGTTGAAAGACCTCGGATTTTTGCCTGAGAAAGAAGATCCAAGTAAAACATAAAAAATCATCAACAAAAATGAGAACAAACCTCACTTTTTTTATCGATGGATGCGGAAAAGGACCCATGAGGTCACTTTGGATCAGATCTAAAGGTGCAGAAGCTCACTGAGACTTTCCTTTGTCGAATTTCTCTTGAGGGTGTTTTCCGAGAGCACATCCCTCACATACTCCCTTAGAGAAATGGATGTTTGGTAGACCATCAACTAATTTGTGCTTGCTAAGCTGTTGCATGTATCTGAAATTCAAATGTCCAAACCTTTCGTGCCATATCCTACTACTTTCATTAGCATGAGTAAGCAGTAAAGCAGAATCAGGTTCAATGAATTCAGAAAAAGTATACAATCTAGACTGATGATTTACCTCACCGGTAGCAACCCTGGAGTTGGTTTGCATGTCGTAGATGTCCATGGAATTTGGTGTGAATATGACTTTCTTTCCAGTGCCAGAATTCGTCATCTGATACACGGAGAGAAGGTTGATAGAAATCTTGGGAACACGCAGCACATTCTCGAAGCTTCCGTTGGTGAGTTCAATCCTTCCTTTGCCGGTGACTTCGACAGAAGAGTTGTCCCCCATCAGAATAGGAGGACCTTTGCATGCATCCAAAGAAGAATATACTGCTTCTGGAGCATCCATGTGATGTTATGCTTCTGAATCTACGATCCAAGCATCGAGAGAGGAGTTTATGGCAATCAAGGCATGGCTAGAAATGCCTTTCTTGGAATTCGGATCTTCTGGCTTCTTCTTCTTTGCACCCTCGGGGATGCGATATCCAAGGTTTTTTTGCTGAAGTATTTTTGACATTATATCTATTTGTTTTTGCATGCATGCAGATTCTGAATGGAAGCCTTTGTGACAGTACGTGCATTTCTCCCCTTTTCTTCCCTTTTCCCCTTTGGATCTAGAGGCATTGGTGAAGGGTTTTGTGTACCCTTCCTTCTTAGGATGTGCATGAGATTTCCATTTATATTTATCTTTAGATTTCTGATATTTGTGGCTTCCATCATGCACAGTGAGTGCATGCGCCCTTGGGCCTTTTATTATGCCCATGTTGATGAGCTTGGTTTTCTCTTGTGTCAGGGATTCGATAAAGTCCTCAAGAGAAGGCATCTTCCAGGTGGCTCCAGAGGCGAATCTGAC
Source organism: Picea engelmannii (assembly GCA_009831015.1). Classification (NCBI taxonomy): domain Eukaryota; kingdom Viridiplantae; phylum Streptophyta; class Pinopsida; order Pinales; family Pinaceae; genus Picea; species Picea engelmannii. The sequence goes on from ML780301.1 coordinate 828,843, forward strand.
AGTATGGAATGTGGATACAAATATAGATATCTCAGGACCAATCTTGGAGAGATTGGTAAGAACCATTTGTTTCTCCTCCGCCAATTTATCAACCCCGCAAGCTTTGAGTTGCAACAATAAATCCTTGAATTTTGTAAAGAAATCTTGGATATTGTTGAAGCTTTTTGGATCCAATGTGAGCATCTCCACCTCCAACATGTGTCCCCTCATATCATCTTGTTTTCCAAATAGCCCTTCCAAGGTTTTCCAAGCTTCATTGGGAGTCTTACAAGAAGATATGTGAAAAAGGAGATCGGGAGAAATAAGACTACAAATTGTTTTGAGTGCCTCATCCATGCAATTTAAGTACTTGGATTTTTCTATGGCTGATGTCGACTATGTATCTGTATTCATGGTTAACCTGTACAACCCTTTGGATCGGAGATGTATGGATATTTTCTCCTTCCATGCAAAATAGTTGTAAGGTGTAAGAATGAATTCTTTTTGGAATTCCATCTTTCCGTTGTCTTCAATCTTTTGTACTTGCAAAACTTTTTGGTGTAGCTTTTGCTTAGCAGCCCATCAGCTCTGATACCATGTAAATGTGTTGAAAATTCATAGAATATATATAGCTAAACAATGATACACACATTTTCAGAGAGAATATAAGAAAGAAGAAGAAGGAGAGAAAGAATGAAAGAATTCTCATTAACCGTTGTGAATAATGAATAATTTACACATGATATACTCTGTATAACTCAATGAATTCGACTTGAGGATAACCAATGTGCCATAGTGGTGGTCTAAAGTGATATGGACACACACCATCAGATACGAGAGTGAACTGCCACCTAGTCTAGTCTCTTAGGCAGTTATGGGAGTGAACTGCCACCTAGTCTAGTCTCTTAGGCAGTTACGGGAGTCAATTGCCACCTAGTTGAGTTAACTAGTCAACTAGTCTTCAGTTAACTAACTGAACAAAGAGTAGTGAGGAGTTAAATTAGGGAATCAAGGATAATGCGCCACTCTGGTGATGATACCAAGGCAATTTCGAATTAGCATGGTGATGATCCCAATGTTGCATGGTGACAAAACCAATGCAACATCTAAACTCAACTCAACTAGTCAAACTGAAGTGTCAACTGAAAGAGAATATTCTCTAGGTGGAATATTCTCCCCTAAATTATAGGAGATTGGATAATAACTAATTATGACTAATAAACAAGGAAAAACTTTAGGAAAAATAAATCCTAGGTGTGTGTGAAGTAAATCCAACACCAAAGGTGGGATATACTCGGTTAGGATCGACGGGATCTGCTTCACATTAGCCAGATCGTCGTGATGCTTACTTCATTTCTCACTTGTGAGGTTGACACAGCCAGAATGTTGTCAAGATGAAGGGGAAGAACGTATTCCCCTAGTTGATGATGCCTGGAAACCTTCAGATAACTATTTGTCGGCCATTATCTCACTACTACATATGACCAAATTTGCCACAGTTTTTCATTGCTATTGCCACACATATCCGTCGCACTTTCCACGAAGCCAAACAATATTTTTCATGGAACTTTTTACGTTGCTATATCCATGCACTAAGATTATTCGTGGAAACAACGACAAAATCAGGCTACCACGTGTCATCATCCTAAATATTTTATGTTAATTTTTTTTGTTCACATCGTCGTAATTACGACAAACTATCGTCAGTAGAACGAAGAACATACGTCGGAAAAATGGAATCCCATAGAAAATATTTAACTTATTTATACAAACATTTGTCGCTATAGGGACGCAAGTTCGTGGCAAGAAGAAGAGATGTATACCTTCTTGTGACGAACATGCGTCACTATAGCGAAGACGGCGCGTGGAAATAACGATGAATTCATGTGGCAGAGTAGAGAACCCACCAATGGCTTGCGATGCAAATGCCATACTTGTGACGAACATACGTCTCTATAGCGACGACTTTTGTAGGTTTAAAAAAATAATTGATAGTTTTCTAGTCTCCGATGATTGAATGGGGAACTCAATGATTTCAAATTACTATTGTCCATCTTTATCCCTGATATGACAGGCTGAATAATAGTCTTTGTGTTCAGTATAGGGGTTTAAAAAAATTCCTACCCCTTGTTGAGGTAACTAAGTAATTTCTTTAATGATTTGCTGGATGTCTTTTTCACAATCCTCTTACTGCTACCTTTGTTCAATTGTACCTATTTTAGAAATGTGAGTTCTTGATAAAAATATACTAAATATATCTCTAGGTTGATGCATACAATCTAATGATTTTTTCTTTTTCTTTGAAAATTTAGATGGACTTAAATGTGGTTTTTAACACCTCCCCAACAGTGACACCAAAAAGTGATGGGCCAAATAATTGCAACAAGTTTGTTGAACTCCTTAGCTTCACTTTAACTTATAAATACATGTGCATGCTTATTTGATGAGGTAATAAGCACTATATGTGAAATTATATTAGTACAATCTAACTTCTAAACTTGATGAATGATGTGTAACCTAGGGTTGGCTTGAACGTTTTGTTGGTCTTTCCTTTTAAGTGGTTTTTCTCATGGCCTTCACTCCCTTTTCTTATCAGAAGTAGGAGAGTTTATATGGTGACTTAGATGGATACTACATGATTGATTCCATGAAGATATTGGAATATAATAAGACAATGTGTCATAGGTGCAACGACCTCTTCATCATCTTGTACATTAGGTTAATTTAAAGGACCAATTCAAGCTGCTTAACTATATTATCTAGAAACTAGAAAATGATGTGATGCTAAAATTAAGAATGTAGAAGTCAATCCAATAGAAGACAAGGTGCTCAATCTTATTACCTTATCTTTAAATCTTCACTCACTTAGGCCGGTGACCTACACTCCTATGTCCTAAGTCAAAAGTAGGGGATGAAGGGAGTGGGTATCACTATTCTTTGTGAGGAACACAAGATCATATAACCTACTAATAATGGAAACTGGTGATTATTTCAGATTTAATAAGATTAACTGAGATAATGAACACCAATAAATCAAAGAACTGAAAATACAATACATAGAAAGTAAAATTGCATAATTAAAATGGCTTGAAATAAAATGACATGAAGCAAATAAAACTATTGTAATAACTTGCATGAAACTATTACATGAACTTGTAAAATAATATAAAAATGAGAATATCATAGAAAAGAGGGTTATTTTCATTCCCTTGAGTGGGAACTACTCAAGGTCTCTACAAGAACCCTTGGTGAAACCATAAGTTTTCGAAAATGTAGTCTCCTTATTAAGAAATTTAACTCATGACAACAGTGTGTCCTCTACAATTTGAATTCACTATCATAATTATGAAAGTATTATTCCAAAGACAAACTAGAATATACTTGACTTCATCCTATCTCCTACTTATAATAAAATATCACAACTAACCCTTCAATCAATCCTTGATTGAAGGGAACTTGTCTATAGGATCCTTAGAATCAAGGATCCTTGTTTCAAGGGACAAATTTCCCTCCTTAATTCAAATTCCCTCAATCAACAAATCAAATGAGCATTTGTCTTATTGAGTGACTTGAGTTCTTTGAATGTTTGTGTCCCTTAGAGATTAGAGAGGGGGACTAATCCCCCTCTTCTCTCATGTGGAATTTGATGGATACCACCATTTTTACCTACTTGTACCAATTATTAGATCAAAACCTCAAGCATGCTTAAATTCATATAAAATAAAAATTAAGCCAACGTATATCACATAAACTCATCAACTCAATTACTCATAAAATTCAATATGCATAACCCAAGATGTTTCATATTCACCATATTATTTTTACAAGTATTGTAGGCTTTAGTCCACAAAAAGGCCATATCAACTACAATATGGGCCTCAAGATCCCATCATTTGGTGATCCATCGACCATTCATCTCGTACTCTTTGAATTGGAAAATTAGAAAGTTCAACATGGTGATTTTTAGAGTGCTCAACCCATCTCAAATGTTTTGGTTTGATATTATTTGATTTGAAAATGATGGTAATTGGCCTATTGTTATGATGTGTTTGGGCCACCTTTACCCATATGCATCTTGTTGGCTAGTTATTGATCATTGAGCAAGTTTTCATTTCTCCAAAGTTTTCTTTCTTCTAAGATTATTACATGCTCGTGAATTGTTCTATTGCATCTCATAGGATTACCCATGAGTTTCCTTAAGGAAACTTGCATGTGCCTTTGCTAAAAAGAAAAAAATAATTAAAATGTGCTAAATGTATGCCCTCGAGTTAAAATTATGATATTTGTATACTTGTACATGCCCTAACTTCTGCCCCCAACTACCTTAACTTCATTCCTTGGGTATAATTGTTGTCTAAAATGGTTCTTCTCCTTCTTCTTGTCCTACCCACATAGGTATTTTAGTGTCAATGAGAGGCTTGTTAGGGGGGTAGAGGACAAGTTTATTTTGTTATTGACCATTTGTGATGGTCATGGTTTCTACACTACAACTAATATATGCATTAGTTTTAGCTATCCAGGGCCTTCCCAAGATCAGGGGAAACCCATTTAGTTTGGATTTTGTTTGAAGTACAATAAAATATATTGGGTACTACCATGATTCAATGGAAATTATTACATCCTCTGAGACTCCTTCAGTTTAATAGTTGATCTATCTGATAGTTGGTGTACTATAGTAAGTGTGTGTCTCAATAGTTATCTAAGGTCTAGTCTAAGCATAGTTTCTTTTGTCATAACATTGATATCTTCCCCTAGGTCTATTAGAGTATTCAAAATCAGATATTTTTTTATGTAGATATCTACAATAGGGATCCTTAGATATAAGTATATAGGAACAAATATTTTTCCTAGCATAATTGTCCTATCACATTGATTGTAGGAGAAACTTTCCTTTTCATTCCTAGCTTATTAATGCATTCTTATTTTATGAATTTGTTGCAGATAAGAACATCCTTAATATCCTAGAGGAGAGGGATTTCGACAAATAGGTTTTTGAGTTCACCTAAGAGGTAACCCTCTGGGTTTGTGTAAGTATTACTAGCTTCTATCCTTTTAGGATAAGGTGGTGTTGGTTTAGGGATAGGTTATTCTTGTTGAAACAATTTTTAAAAGTTTTATTCTCTAAGACCCAAACTTTCCATTTTCGGTTTTCGTCTTTTCATAAAGCATAAGCTTCGTTATCATTTCCAAAACCCCGGTACCATTTTCCCGAAACACTTTATTCTTTTAAAAATCAACGACAGAAAAAACAAAAATGTTTTAAAAGTACCAACACGCATTTCTGTAAACTTATTTTAAATCGTGATAATTTAAAACCTAGAGGAGTTGTATATTTCTTTTTTAAACCATTCGGGATTCGGGTCTACTTAACACCATATGTTTTCCATACTTTTTGAATCACGAAATCCCGATCCCCGATTTCCCGAAAGATTTGATATTAGTTTTAATCTCGATCAATTAATTTACCAATACAAAGTTAAAGCCTAATCTAATCTCATTGCGATTTCGCAATTTCGATAATCGGGGTTTTGTGATGACATACCTCTTGTATCCACGATTCCCGAAACCCTGAAAGATTTGAGGTTATTTTTAAATCCTGATTAATTAATTTACTAATACGGAAGTTAAAGCTTAATCTAATCTCATCGCGATTTCGCATTTTCGAGAATCGGGGTTTTGTAATGACATACCTCATGTATCCACGATTCACAAAACCCCGAAATGCGAAGTCGCGAACTTTAATTAGTGTTTAAAATAAACTAACTATGTTTTATAAAACACGATTAACGGTAATTAAACTTCTTAGGTTTTTTCTCATTTTCGATTCCGTTAAATGAAATCTTACGAATTTTGAATCTGGGATTGCCAGAATACGGCCACACTGATAACGGATAACTATTAATTTATGTAACACTAATGCGTATTTGAGAACTATTCACTACATTTAAGGTATTAAGTTCTTGACAGCTGCATCAGTACCTTCTCCATTAAATGAGTTAAAAGAGAGTTAAAGGCCTGTGTTTCACAACTTATGCTTGTTCTATTTTTCAAAGGTGATTCACATTCAGCTAAGCTCATACGCCTCTTTTCTGTGACAGGTTTTCCTTCTAGCAAAAAGATATGGCACCAAAGAAAGCACCGAAGAAGAGTGAAGATACAGAGCAGATGTGTAACCCCGAAGGAGATATCATATATGACACTACGCCGCACGCCATTGACTCAATTAAATCGTGGAGACAAATCTATGAATTCCTGGATTGCGAAATAAAAAATTCTCCTGCTGATTCCGAGAACCACTTTCGGGATATAGCAGAATCAGAGCTTCATAAGATAGCAGCGCGCCCTCGGCTCATGGCATACAACGATATGATCAATTGGGCCTTGGAGAAGGTTGATATCCCGACGAGAAGCATTTACAACGATCAGGTGGTCGTTGTCGGCTCATTCAGGCCAGAGCATATACAAGTAATGTACAAATTCTCGCCAAATCCTAAGTACATTTATAATGTCGAATTCATAGTTGAGTTTCAAAGGAAAGAATGTACTGAGGCCGACCAAACATATCCTAATCATATTAAAGGATGGTGGAGATGTCCATCGAAATTTAGGGCCGATTCCCATGGAATTTATGCCACATAATCTTTGAACGAGTACATGGTCTATGTAGCCATTATGCTGTGTAGACTCTTCGAGAAAAAGGATCCCTACCATTTTCCTGTAGAATGGGTGCCCCTTCTAGAAGAAGCATCAGAAGGATACACTTTTAACTGGAGCAATATTTTGTTTGATAACCTAGCTCAAGAGGTTTCAAATTACAGTGTTGCAAGATCTAAAGGTCAGTCAATGGCCTTTTACATGTCGGCGTACATTATGGACACAATCTTCTTTATGACTCCATTTCCCCTAATGAAATGAAGTTGGAACATAACCTGCCTCGAACCCATTCACGAGTATCACTCTGTACTATGGGAAGAAAATGCTCAGGATGCATTCTACGAAATTTGTCATTTCATAGTGATTCCAATGCATAAAATGTTTTATGGCTGCGAACCCCCTCGCATTTATGAGACAGTCTCAGAAAACCTCAAAGCAATAGTCGGTTGGTTCATTGATGAAAACTTCTCTTACATTAGGGTTTATGGTTGTTCTATCCCTCCTCATGCGCTTCCAAAATTCCTACCGGACAGATTGGTGTGTAGAGAGGTAGCACACCAGATAGTAAAAGGCGGTATTGGAATAGAGCTAAAGGCATCTCAGAAGAAGTCCTGGCCAACTTTCCCTGTACATATCGGGAAATTTTCATTGCAGAACCTAGGCCATTCTAAAGTGGAAGCAGAAGCACTGGAAGAGTTTAAACTGGTAAATATTGAACATAAAAAACATGACCCTTATCAACTGGTGAACAAACATTTGATGCAATGCAATATGAAGGATTATGAACACGAAAAGTTTGTTTATGATGATATATTCAAAGAGGTTAAAACCTATGAGGAGGTTTTGAACAGGGTACATGCCTTATCACCCGACTTACAGACTAGTTTCATGTCCTTCCAAGGTCACAGGCGAAGTTGTTTGCCAAAGATTTTGCAGGGTGAATCCACGACCTCCCCTCCAAAGCAGGAAGGGCCCCCCCAGGTTTTGAAACAGAGTTGCAGGATACAACAGCTGCAAAGGAAAAAATGGAGATTGAAATGCCTTCACAAGAAACAGAAGTTCCTCAAACAAAGGAATCAGAGTCTAAGAAAGATAAAGAGTTGGAAATATCCCCATAAATCCCTGAGAATTTTCCCAAAAAAGTAGGAGGAACAACATCAACAGAGATTGGAAGTCCCATTACTTCTTTGACCCCTTTGCAGTCTACGTATGGTAACCCCCAAATGGAATTTCTTTATGTTAGTGATCTCGAACCTATCTCTAGGGATGAGATTCCTTCCTCTGATTACTTTTTCAGTAAAAAGAGGAAGGTTATCCTAAAACGGGAAATGCATCCAAGAGGAGACAGTATGGTAAAAAAGCACAAGATCATAATAGATGGACAAAAACTTCAATAAGGGGAGTTCGCTATAGAGATAGCAGGCACAATGGGAGCCTTAGCATCGACAAATTTGTACTCTATAGGTAATTTGACAACTATGTTGCAACAGAAAGATCAGATGATGGCTCAGCTACAAAGTCAATTAAAGGAGACTGAAAGAAGTATCAGTAGGGAGATAGACAAAGGTCTAGAACGAGCCAGACGCAATGACATTCAAGAGATTCAAATACTGAAAGCAAGCTTAGATGAAGCAAACCTGAAGATTCAGGTCAGTCAAACACAGATCCTACAACAAGAAGAAATGAATGGACAATTACAAAATAAGATTAATTCCATTCAAAATCAAGTGGTAGAGATGAAAAAATTCCAAGCCCAGGCATTGGAAATACATGCAAAAATAGAAAAAGAGAAACAAAGATTGATCTCTAAGCTAGAAATTATTCAAACTTACTTTCAGGAGACAAGCAAATCCTTGGAGAATATTCTCCTAAAATAAAGACAAACAAAAGTAGCCAGAACCACTTTTCAAAAGGCAGTGACTCTTTCAGCAAAAGAGGAGATTGGAAAGGCTCATAAGTTATCTGTTTCAGAGCAGATCAAAGGGGATATAATACTCAAAGTTTGGGAGGAAAGCCTCGCCGAAAACAAAAGAATAACCAAAGAGGTTAATGATGATTGCCAAGCAATTTTCGATCTTCTAGATAAGGCTTCGTTGAATATTGGAAGAGACAATTGTCCTGGATTATTAGGAGAAATTAATATTGGTAAACATCAGTTAAGATTCAAGGAGGATCTTGAAGAAATTCAGGTAAAGATCTCACAGATAAAGGTAATTGATGTTACACAGATTAATAAGTGGATGGTGAGGCCAAATTTAAAGTTACAAGCTATTGAGTTTACAGGAAAGATAGTTGAAGACCATCTACCAAGACTACAGAGAAAATTCTTCCTATTTGAGGCGAAAGATATTCCAGAGGCTCCTAGAATGTTGGTGCACCTCTTGGGAAAATGTGTTAATTGTCTCAAAAAAGAAGAAGTGGCTTCATCAACAAAGAAGTAAAGTATTATTTTGAAAATTTCATCATCGAAATTAATCAAAGAAGATAAAGATAGAAATATAAATGGTTCAGTATTCCACATTCATGTAACCATTAGTCTTTGAAAGTTAGTTAATCACCAACAGAAAAAAGGTTGGGTGAACATGTATAAATATAATTTCACAAGACTGAGAATGGGCTTTAGGTTTTTTTGGAGCCGACTATATTAGAAGTTTTCCGATTTACAGTAATATAAATAATGCAGAAGAGATTCTGAATTATGTCAACTTGAAGCTATGTGTTCATTTGCTCTGTTTTCAATATCTTTCAACATCTTTCTTTTCATGTCTTTCTAATGAATGATCAGCTATAATTTAACTCAAACTTCTATTGTGGTCTGAATTTATTTAATTATCTAATTATTTACAGTTTTTCCTCTATGATTGCTATAAGCAGTTTCAAGACTTGTAGGTCATTTGGATGGTTATATTTTATATTTCATTAGAAATCTCGTTTTTCTCTCTTTCTTCTGTTATGATATGATATTCTTTTGTGATTAAAGCCTCATATTTTCCAATATGTTACTTTTTTTATTTTACTATTATCAATTTGTTTCAAGTACAGGAAACAAACTCTACTGTTATTATGTTATTATTTTGAGTTCCAAAACTCCTTTTCTATTTCATCCTTTGAAACTGAAGCAACAAAATTTTAAACATTTTTTAATTCAATAAAATTTTACTCCTCATGACTGTCCCAAATAATAGACAGCCTAACATAGAACCTGGCCTGCAAGATCAAACTAGCATTGCTTTGAACTTATTTAATACCATCCTGCAAACAACAACTACCCGGGTCGAATTAGAACGCTCATGGGCAGTTATCGAGAGAGACAACAGCATCCAAGAGCAGTGGGAAGCTAGACAAAGACAGTTGAGAAACCAACTCTGATTTACCTTTCACATTTGATTCTTACCCCCTTAATTTTCTTTATCTTTTCGGATGCCTTGACGGTATACTTTAGAGCCTTAAAGTATAAACTCAGGAACAACAATTCTTATGGGGGATATTCCTCCTACTCATATCCCTTATCCTCTATGGGCTCTTGCACCAATAATTAGATCAAAACCTCAAGCATGCATAAATTCATAAAAAATAAAAATTAAGCCAACGTATATCACATAAACTCATCAACTCAATTACTCGTAAAATTCAATATGCATAACCCAAGATGTTTCATATTCACCATATTATTTTTACAAGTATTGTAGGTTTTAGTACACAAAAAGGCCATATCAACTACAATATGGGCCTCAAGATCCCATCAATTGGTGATCCATCGACCGTTCATCTCATTTTCTTTGAATTGGGAAATTAGAAAGTTCAACATGGTGATTTTTAGAGTGCTCAACTTCTGTCAAATTTTTTGGTTTGATATTATTTGAACAAACAAAATCTTCTTGAGTTGACTTAGACTAATAATCCTTTTACATTTTTCACCTATGAATAACGAGGAAGATAAAAATCAAGGAAGATAAATTAAGCATTACCCTTTTGCCCCTAAAAGGATCAAAATATACATGGGGAGATAAATGGTCCTAGAAACATGCCAAAGTATATTTGTAGGTGCAATATTTCAACGGTTGATCAAAATATGCTTATGTGTTTATATATTATTGCACATTGACTTCTAAAATTACTTATATCTCAAAAATATACTGATAGGTCACAAACCTAGCGAGACACCAAATTGATGTATGAGACCCGCATGCTTGTGGGAAAATGAATAAACCATCTATGCATCCCACAAACATGGGGGTATCATACATTAATTTGATGCTAGTAATGTCCTATAAAATATGAATATCTTAAAAATAATCAAAATTGTATTTTTTACATTTTTATGTCTCCATAAGTTCTACATTGAGTTCTATACTTTAAAAAACACATCAAAACCCTTACCTTATCATTGTCCTTTTGCCAGATCCATTAGCCCATACAACTTGATAAGAGTTGTCCACGAGATGCATTTCCATCACCAAGACCTGCATGAATCATAAAAGACAAATTATTTATATGAGTAAATAATATATAAGCAAATAAACAGGCATTTAGTTATGTAAAATACTATAGAAAAAAATTAAGTGGTTGCATACCTTAATCAGATTCTCTTTTTTTCGAGAATAGGTTATTCTCTACTGAACAGGGCCA
>ML780301.1:840120-854241 GCA_009831015.1 Picea engelmannii
CGCTCTCAATTCCCCATACCCAACAAATGATTTCGTTTATATATAAAACATATAGACATTCATGCATAACTAGGCTAGTCATCAAAACATATGAACATAAAAACATTGAAGCATAATGTTGTAATTCATATAAACAATGCTTCATACTAGCAACATCGATAAACATCCAAATACAAGTCATGAATTTATACATCTAGTTTTTATTTGATTTATGTTTTTTTACATTCATAAAATTGACGATTGGGGTATCATAATCGTCCTTTCACACTGTATTTCATGTGCCCTATCCTTCTATTGTTTATGCTTCCATGTGTTCATGTGCCATACTTATGGTACGTCGCTAAGAAGGGCGTGGAAGCAGTTGTGCAAGGGTGTGAACTGCAACAATGAAATGATCATATCGATGTGTTGAAATATAATTGAAATAACTATTTCATTATTTTGATTAACATTACAATATTTCTCTTTACCCGTCTGTGTAGCTGTGACAGTTGGTGCGTTAATTTCTTGTCCACTTGGTTCCTCTCGTAGTTCACCCTCCTGAGCTACGTGCTCTTCCATTTAAAGAAGATAATATATAAGTATAAGTCAGAAAATAAATATCTACAATCACAGTAAATATTTCTAATTTTGAAGCATACATACCGAAATGGGTACTCTGCTCCCCACTATCATTGGACATGTGCTCCCTAGTATGAAGTGGTGTCCTCTAAATACCGCTAGATTCATTGATGCAGTTGCACTGTTGCTTGAAAACAAACATAAATAATCAATTAAGGGTGATATAATAAAATATGAATAGACTTTACAAGCATGCTACTGCAGTTTCCTTATTCATTTTATTTACCTGCATTTGCGTGGTTGGGGAGATTGGAGTCTGCCCCAATCTTATCCTATATTCAATCACACTTTTAAAACCATGCTTGTAACCAAGCTTTAGGTCCTCCTTGGTGGTAACAGTTTGGAACATATTTAACTGCAATGCATAACACCATTAAAATTACCAATAACAAAAATAGATATTTGTTCGCTACTGTTAAATAAATATTCACCACGGTTAATCATTTAATTCTTACGATTTGGGATTTTAGTTTTCCATAGCCACCCTGGCCTAGTTTATGTTGCCCGTGCTTTTCCATTCTAGCCTTGGTTTCTTTGGAGGTGTTAGGTAGCCTATATATGGAATTTTTGAAAAACAATAGATATCGGAATTGTTACTTAAAACAAGAAATAAAAACATAAATGAGCATATTTCACTAAGAAGATGACATGTGTTGTACCTTGTTTTACCAAGTCATGGATGTCTTCCTTGTTTTCTAAACAAGTTCTCCTTTGCATCCTTTATCAAGTCCTTCCACTCTTTCTCTGGAACCATGGGAGGGCACTCATGCTTGAGGTCTAATTGCAATTTCTCCCTATATTGGGCCCTGGTATATTTTAAATTCTCGCCAAATAACTTTGTAACCACTTTCTTGTTGAACGTATTGTCAAATAAGTTTACCATGTGGCCTATCAATTCATCTTTGTTTTCGCTATCTTGGGTATTCCACCATGTGTGAATGGTGAGGCCAAATAGCTCCAATTCTTTGTCATTCAAGTTTTTGTAGAAAACATTGCTTCCTGCAGAAACGTGTTATCCATTAATTTATAATAATCTCAACAAATGTCCATTTCAATTTCATGATAAAAAAGAATCAATTAATTAACAAATACTTGCAATATTTTGAATATTGATTGGAACACATGCGTCATCCACCGGAAAGGTGAGATCTAGTGATCTTGTGCTTTTAATTTGTGTTGCTCCATGAATAGCTTCCTCTCCATCTACAATACGTTCATATCCGGAGTCATGTGGAGTCCCAAGCTCTGGCTCATCATGCTTCGACGTCTCATGTCAGTCAACATCAGTGCGCTCATCAATGGATTCGAGGGGAACCTCAGGAGGGTCAAAAATCCTCATTTGTACTTTTCTTTGTCGACTTTTTTGTTACATTGGACCATCACTGCTACCTATAGCAGTTGTAGGCTCGGCAGGTTCCCAGGGCATGGGGTTTAAAAACTCTACAAATGGAAAACTTTACTTTATCAGATCATATAGAATATATAAAAGAAAAGAAAAAAGATATGAAATTTTCATAGCTGATAAAAATATGTGAAGATTCCACTTACCCAAAAATTAGTTATTAGATTTTGTAGCTCTGTAATTCTTTCCATGTCCTTCTGTGTCAGGGGTCTTTTGAGAAACAAAGCTAGATATTCTGTGTTTTCCTTCTCAAGGCCTTCGCGACAGTTGCTATTGGGTCAGTGGAATAAAATATTTCATCCTCAAGATCCTCATCGTCCAAATCGACTATACTAAACTAAAAACATCAAACAATAAATGAAATTAAAATAATTTTAACATCAAAAAAATTTAGATATTGTAATCAAATTTAGTTATTATTAAGCACTAACAGTTACTTGATGTTTTTGTACGACCTGTGACTTCCCACGGTCACCCTGCTCTGATCTACTATGAGTGGGTGCCTTCCCACGGTGACCATGCCACAATACATTAATGAGATGAACTTTAACATTTGAGAAATTTAGTTATTGTAGTCATAAGTTATTACTATATTTAACATTTACCTGCTGAGGCACAGTGGGTTCCTTTCCACGATCACCCTAGACAAATGTAGCATGTGATTTTCCACGATCACCCTGGACATATGTTGACACAATAAATCAATCAACAAAAGTTATGAAATTCACCTATAACATTAAAAAAATGAAATATTGTAGTAATATCAGAAAATAAATAATGAAATTTCAAAAAGTTAGTTGTTGTAGTCATAAGTTGTTACTATATTTAACATTTACCTGCTGAGACACAACAGGTGCATTTCCATGGTCACCCTGGATAGATGTAGCGTGTGATTTTCCACAGTCACCCTGGACAGATGTTGATACAATAAATTAATCAACAAAAGTTATGAAAGTAATTGTAACATTAAAAAAATGAAATATTGCAGTAATATCATAAAATAAATAATGAAAATGAAATATATGCAGTAAAAAATTGAAATATTGCAGTGATAAATTATAACAATGATTGACCAAAGGTTGAGTTGAATGGTATGTAAGATATTTACCCCCATATCCACACCCCCTCCATCTATTCGATTTAAGTTGTAATCAATCAACAACTCTTCACCTGGAACTATTGTTTTTGTTGCACATACAAATATATGATTTCCTTCGCGTCCCTCAAATATGAAATTCGGTTGCTTAGTTGTTTCTACTAGTCGTGTACTATTTATAAAGCCCGCAATATTTCCAAAATATTTTGGCCTTCCATCAATATACATAGTTTCCCCTTTATTTTGATTGTTATCTACAAGTTGTATATAATTTGCGGCAACTCTGAATCTCTGCATACTTCATGTATATCGGACCAACATCAACTAGTGATTGTATTTGTACAATGGTCTGGCATACTCCATCAATTCAGTTACAGTGCCATAGCCGACCTTTATTCCATCCATGGAAAATAAACCCAATCCATGTAAGGACGAAGGAGAAATGTGATACATCCTCCCATTGATGAAGAAATCTGTGTCCACTTCAGGTAGCTCCTTAGGTGTCCATCGTTGCACTAGATGTTTATACCTCAAGGGAAACTCAATGTTACCTATTCTCTCAGCATCATAATTACATGACCCTCCGTTGGAAATAAAAAATTGCATGTGTATACGAAATCTTTTCCTTACCTTTTCGGATCTAGTTGATCTAGAACCGAAATATCTAGTACAACACATCTCATTTTCAACCTCTCTGAGTATATATTGATCATCACTTGAGAATGATATATCCAACAGATACCTATTTGGTGGTACCTACACTCGTTAAAACAATCAGATAAGTTATCATGCGAATATAAGTTTGTGGTACCAACATTCATATCATACTTGGCATCTGATTATTGTTATCTTGGTATGCTTTGGGGTGTGAGTCTTCTCTTTTATAGAATGGCCTAGATTGTAAGATTTGTGAAAACCATGGAAGAATTTAAGATGAAAAAGGTTCTTGGTGACCCTCAAAGGCACCCAATCGTTGAAATTCCTCTTCTAAGCAAGGTTGAATGACATATCTTACAATCTAGGCCATTCTTGAATCAAAAATCAATTCCATACTTAGCCTTATCAGAACTTGTGTTATACCTTCATTTACTTCTTATTTTATTTCAGACAATGGATATGTCAAAACACGCCCTTGAATAACTTTAAGAGTTCAACAAGGCTTTCCTAATTCTTGACACATTGTTCAATACTTCCCAAATTGGCTTGTTATAATAAGGTAGCTTTTATGAATTTGGCTTCTTCATAACTTGAGGGTCTTCACTCTTCTTACAATATCCATTTGTACCTCTCATTTTCATACACCTTTGTATAATCAAGTGAATGAGAGGTGTATGAAATTCGTTAGGATAGAAAGAGGCATTAAAGTCCCAACATTAGGCTTGTGAATTGATGTAGATAGGGTGATGAAGAAAATGCAACCTTAGCGAGGATATTTAGGGTCTATGATACTAAAAAGGCTTAGTGGATGACACTTTTCTTGATGATACTAAAAAGTCTTAGTGGATACTCAACATGATAGATTCTTTATAATTAATGAATGGTTGGAGGATACTCAACAATATAGATTCTTTAGAATTAATGAATGGTATCCCAATGGTGCTAAGGCATCATCTAAAGATGGGTCAAGTGACAAGGTTCAATGACAAGGCAAGATAGAAATTATATGACAAAGTAAAAGTGTTCTTGCAACAAGTATAAGTGCCAATACAAGTTGAAGGAAAGGACAAACTCTTATATGAAACAATAGATGCTTGCACTATTCAAGATAGGTACATTAACAATGGTGCATGAGAAACAAGCATATAACAACAAAGAAAATGGTATCTTTCAAGTACAAAGACTGTCAATATGTAAATGAAGACAATTGGCTTCTTCATAACTTGAGGATCTTCACTCTTCTTACGACATCCATTTGTACCTATCATTTTCATACACCTTTGTATAATCAAGTGAATGAGAGGTGTATGAAATTCATTAGGATAGAAAGAGGCATTAAAGTCCCATCATTAGGCTTGGAAATTGATGTAGATAGGGTGATGAAGGAAATGCAGCCTTAGCGAGGATATTTAGGGTCTATCATACTAAAAAGGCTTAGTGTATGACACTTTTCTTAATGATAATTAAAAGGCTTAGTGGATACTCAACAAGATATGAAAACATTCTAGTTATGATAAGAAATTATGAGAATTTAGTATATTTTTTATAGGTTAGAATAAATGTTCTAGTAGATATGTTAATGATTCCTAATTTTGTATTTGTATTTGACTCAAGGTACTAGTTGCAATGTATCAAATTTTAATTTCAAGTTGATAAACCAAATATGAAATGAATCCTAAAACCATCAAGTGTTGGAATTTATCATTTAAGTGTAGTGTCATGTATCTATCTTTTAAAACATAAAGAGAGTAGTCTCTATAGAAGTAGAGCAATATGATATTGGATTCTCTTCTAAGTTGATGTTGATCTTTTTAACCTTCAAGAAATCTTGATATATATGGTTGTGTGAAAAGAAGTAGAATAGGTAGATTAGAAAATCAAGGATAATTTAGTACCCATCACTTATGCCAACTTATATAGCAATGAGGGAAATATTAGACCTTGGGAAATCCCTAAAATATCCAACATTGAAAAAAAAAATGCATATGACAAATTGGGACGTGATTAAGAAGACTAGAAGCTATATGGAAATGAGAGTCCATATGGATAAGAAGCTTTTGGAAAATATCAATACCTTGTTAGATGTTAAAGAATTAGGGGAAAAGGGATCGCTTAAGTTACATGATGTCATAGGGTGTATTATTAGGCAATCCAATTTGGATCAAGTAGAGGAAAACACCAATTTGAAAAGGGGGATAATTGATTTGGAATCTACATGGATTCCTAAACCATTGTTTATGTAACCATTGGCCAGGACACCATATGAACAACATGAATACAATACCAAGATAATTTCCACAAAAAAATGAGCCCAAGGGTTATTGTAGGGGGTTAGGGAGACAATTGCAACCAAAATTGAAAAACTGTTGAAGTAGTTGACGGATCTATGGGAATTGATGAGCAAATCCTCTGTCCTTGACACCAAAATTATTTATTTGACCAACTCTTTGAATCAATAATTTACCAACTTCTCTAAAAATGAGATAAAATGATGTCTTAGTGATTTGGTTATTGAGAATTCTCAGATTGATTGAATTATTCAAGAGAAATGCATAGAATTAAGCAAATTCCATAATGAAATATTTTCCTTAAGCGTGAAATAGGAGGTCCCAATGATGGGTTACATCAAGCCTTGGGTTGATAAAGCATTGGAAAATATATCTAAGGCCCTGTAATATTTAGTTAAGAAGACAGTTAGGTTTTAAGAACCTTTCCAATGGCATGAGAGAGTACAAAATCATGGATTTCAAATAAGAACAAGCTCACTTCCAAATTTTCAAGTCTTCCCCATTTTTTGAAGTTTGCTCACTATAACTTCCCCTTCCATATTTTCCTCCTTGTTGTTCTTTGTCATTACATTATTTTTCCAAATAGTTTGCTTCTTGCATTTTTCTTCCAAGAATTTCTTATATTATTTTAGGTTGGTGGAGTCCCATCCCAACTCCTTTGAGAGAAAAATGACCATTTTATTTAAGTTTTTTCATTGAAATTTGTAGAGGTTGCCTCATCCCTTTACCCCATTAATGATAGAAACCCTCGTGCTCAATTTTCCCCATCAATGACCTTATTGACATGGTTTTCACTCTTATTACGATCAAACATACAATTGTTATCAATATCTAGGGTTTTATCAGTATTTTGCTCCATCTCATAATGCAACCCTAGGCTGCTAAATATCTTTCCATGATTGTTTATAGCTTATGGTTTCACTTTCCATCGAGGGCATGGTCAAACGATTGAGGGAGAAAAAGAGAAAATGTAGTTGATGACTCAACAATGGGGACAAAAACTTACCATTGACTATGTACTATTGTTTGATCTAGGGTTGACGGTGGTCTCCTCTGTCTCCAATGTTTCTCAAGCTAGGGCTGACACTCCCCTCAGTCCCCTAGCATGTCGCTCCAGTTAGGATATCTCTCCATGCGAAGAGTGTCGAGGGTACTCACTCCAGCTTTGTCTCCATGCAAAGAGTATCTTTGTCGAGGGTCGCTCCTATCGGGTAGCTCTGTCTCCACGCAATGATCAAAATTAACAATGTGGCTCTGTCTCCACGTGATGATCAAAATTAACAATGTGGCTATGTCTCCACGTGGTGATTGTATTGTAAACAATGGGTGCGGGGATAGTTAATTTTAAATTTGGTTATAATTTAAAATGGGCGCGGGGATAGTCAATGGGTGTGGGGATATTCAATGATGGGTAGGTAACAAATTGGGAAAAGTCCCTAATTCACAATAGTTTCTTTATTTCCCTAGGTTTTGTTTTTTAAATGATTATTTTGGATTTTATAATTTTATGAAAAAAGAATCAACTAATAATAGAGAGAAGAGGTGGACACTAATATTTAAATAAAATGGGTTTCCAACCATGCACAGAAACATACTATCAAAAGAAAGCAAGGTGACATATACACAAAAATCAATGGACACCCAAGTGCATGCCTCTCATTTAATGGTGATGGTTTGGATGAAATTGTCGTAGAAATGAAACAAAATAATAAGAAAAAGATGGAAGTGAGTAAAAAAATATAATCTGCCCAAAAAAACTAAATGAAGGGGTGGGAGCCCCCATGGAAATGGTTAGAACTAGATTAAATATGAGAATGAAGCTCCACGTGAAAAATCAAGCTACATGGCCTCTTGGTGATAAATATTATTAGGATGGGTGCAAAATGGAAAAATGGTACTACTCTAGGGTAACCCATCATAGGAAGGCTCCACCATTAGATGTGTGCAAAGTGAAGAAGATGGAATAATGTACTAATGTTCAATAGGGATATTCCTAGGACAATTTTAAGGTGGAAAAAGGTTTAAATGCAACAATGAAGACGGAAATGATCCTAATTGTATATGAAAGTTCAATAATATACCTTACTCATCTAAACATGGCTAAGAAAATGATCTATAGGTACCATAAAATTCAATGCAAGGTCCTGCACCCAAAACAACAACTAGAAAGTCATATTAGATGCTTCATGTCAACACAAAATAGTTTGAAAACATCTTGGTCAATGGAAACATCAATAATATTAAGTATGGAAATTTAATCCAAGGTATCTTCTTCAAGTCAGCGGTGTTGTTGGTAGAGATGAATCAAAAGGATCAATATGTCCAAAGGGATGGAGTCTAAGGGAATGATAGTGGAGTAGATAGACCTTGGGTGAAATTCAATAGGAGAGCCATTATGGAGGTTATCCTAAGGACTTTCTAAAAATTTCATGGCCTCTAATAATTTATCATCGTTATGAAATATCATGGTCGAAGAAGTAGGACCCGACACTTTTGCACATAGGGGGTGAAATTGGCTTCGTTGCCCCTATGTATAAATGTCTAGTTTTAATCTTTGATCCTAATTCATGAAATTGAGTCAAAGGCTCATTCTTTATTGGAGTTGATATTAAAAAAATGGTGGAAGTGGCCACATAATTCAATTGTGAAGCAGGTTTGTCCAACTAAATAGTAGGGATAGACTATGTATGATCCACTAAAGGTGATACATTATCTTCAGTCAAATGTGGTTGTGGATCATAATATGAGCATTTATTGATGGTGACAATGAATCATTCATGTGGAAATTCCATCAAAAAAAGAGTAAGGCATTGTGACTTTCACGGTGTACATACAATTGTGCCTAAGGAACAAGTTGGATTTTGTTGGCGTTGTCACAACCACTACATCAATTAAAACAATGTTACCACCCAACTCAATTGGGGGATTAAGAAAAAATATTATTGATTCATACGATCTACCATAAAATACTCAAAAATCAATCATTGGTGGAATAATAGCAGGAGATCTAAAGTTCCACCAAGAATACAAGGACATAATGTAAGAGGAGGCTCCTTTATCCATTATACATTGATGAAAAATCATATTTTTAATGATGACCCTTATGTGGAAAGAAGTGGAGGAAGGGAGATGTAGCATCACTAGTTGTTTGAAGTCAAATGTAATATATTGACTTATAATATGAATGGGTCATAGTTCTATTTGACCTATAATATGAAGGGGTCACAATTCTATTAAAACGAAACAAGGACGAGATGGGTCGATATATAGAGTGGGTTTGTGAGTGATGTTTGAGTATAAAGATGAATGAATGAACTTATCTTGGTTTTGAGAATAATTTATTCTCTACTAAATAAGGCCAACCTGTACATTAAGGTGGAAGATCATATAGCCCCTCCCCTCCTCAAATCACTCTCAATTCCCATGGGCTCATTGTTGGATTACTGAGAGGGGGGTTGAATCAGTAATAGAGAAATCTAATCTTTTTTAACCATATAATGCAAGTGTTATATCAATATAGCATTATCATCCAATATTTGCAGAGTAAATAAACAATGAACAAATGAGCAATCATACACATACACAGTACACCAGTGTTTTTACATGGAAACCCAAAGTGGGATAAAACCACAGAATGTTTTTTGTTATATGTCTTGAAGAATTACATTCATTGGAAGCACCAACTTCCTTTGTTTTCCAGCTGCAACTGGAATGAGGCTCCAACCCCCTAGTTTCTCAAACTACAACCTGAGGGAATATCCAACTACCCAATTCTCTGGCTACAACCAAAAGGAGGCTATAACCCCCTATGTTCTACGACTACAACTGAAATATGACTAAAACCACCTATCCTTGCCCCATCCAACCACCCTAATGTATAAGTAGAATGATGGAACCACTGTCACACTATCAAGATATACTGTTGTAAACTTGCACCAATCAACCTGCACCAAACAACTTATACCAATAACCTGAACCATGCATCAACCTATACCTCAACCTGTAATCAACATGTACCATAAACAAGTGCATCAACCATGCACCAACATATACCTCAACCTCAACCAAAATCCCTCATCAATTTCATCATCCAAATTTGATTTGTAACTCTGTAATATACCTGGTGTATATGGTCACATACCTGCAAACCTTCCTTAACTTTAACAACAAGAGACTAGCATTTTCATCAAACTTTACTTTAGTCTCACATGACTAGTTTTGCATTAGTCAACAACCCTAACTTGAAATAATCATAACTATGTACATGTAATGAATAAAGATCTGAAAATAGAACATAATTTTATTCAGTTTGTTTTATGCAATTCCTCCAGGTTTCACTACTTGGAACCTCTCAGAAAAGGAGTTATAGAAAAAATGGCATACCTTGTTGAATTATGGCTTATTCTAGAGAGCAAACTTGTAGAGCGTGCCACGCACAGAATATTTGTTGTATGGATATGAAAATTGTACATAGAATACTATAGACTGTACTCTAACCAACACATTTGGTCTTACTGAATTTGGATCTATTATGAATAATTTATGACGTTTTTACCTGAAACACCTGTTTTAGACTAGTTTCAGGACTAGCCACAAACCCTATTTTCCACGAAGTGTAACTCCAAAAATACAACGACCCACAAGCTTAAATTCGTACCACAACTACTTGGATATGTTTCCTCAATGGCCTCACAATTTCACAGTTTGAATCATTCTAGAAAACAAATTATTGCGAAAATTTTGAGATGACCTGCAAATAACATACCTTAGAAAGCATCATCAAAAGAATTTATCCTCCTTTGAATTTCGGCCTTCTTTACTTCACCTTCCCTCTGAAATTCGGGTTAGATATCCTTGGTTACCTCAGTCACCTGTAGATATTCAATATGCTCAAGTTTGATTAAAATGAGAGAGCCATGCCTCTTATTTATACTCTCCAAGTAGCTTCCTTAGAAGCATCTTCTAGGCCACTTTGTCCACATAGTCACCTATGTCCAACTTTTCCCAATTTGCCACTTGTCCATCCGATAGCCACTTGAACACTTAACCCATTTTCCTCATTTTAGGGTTAACCTTCTTATAACCACTTTCCATAATTAGAAAGTTCTCCATTTACTTTATTATTTAAATAATCCTCCTTGACTTTGTCATTTCACTTTACTATTTAAATAATCCTCTTTGCTTTTGTCACTTCACTTTATTATTTAAATAATCCTCTTTGACTTTGTCACTTCACTTTATTATTTAAATAATCCTCTTTGACTTTGTCACTTTGACTTCTTTGACCTTTTGGGGTTTCAAGCCAATCATATGAGGGTCATTCAACTTCATAAGGCCATAACTATCAAACCGTGAGGAGTTATGTGACATTCCAAATACCACTGGAAATGGCATGACATGTACTATCCATATAGAATAATATTACCTGCAAATATATCAAAACTCATACCATTATACATCAAACAAACATGGGTCCATTACCCAAAACTTTGTGCTACCGGAATTCGCTACCGGACTTTCTTCAAGGGTTGACATCAATGACAACCAACCCAGTTAATCAACACTCTTGGTGCTGAATATTATTAGGATGGGTGCCAAATGGAAAAATGGTACTACTCTAGGGTAACTCATTATAGGAAGGCTTCACCATTAGATGTTTTCAAAGTGAAGAAGATGGAATAATGTACCAATGTTCAATAAGGATATTCCTAGGACAATTTTAAGGTGGAAAAAGGTTTAAATGAAACAATGTAGAGGGAAATGATCCTAATTATATATGAAAGTTCAATAATATACCTTACTCATCTAAACATAGATAAGAAAATGATCTATAGGTACCATACAATTCAATGCAAGGTCCTACACGCAAAACAAAAACTGGAAAGTCATATTAGATGCTTCATGTCAACACGAAATAGTTTGACAACATCTCGTTCGATGGAAACATCAACAATATTAAGTATGGAAATTTAATCCAAGGTATCTTCTTCAAGTCAGAGGTGTTGTTGGTACAGATGAATCAAAATGATCAATATTTTCAAAGGGATAAAGTATAAGGGAATGATAGCAGTGGAGTAGATAGACCTAGGGTGAAATTCAATAGGAGATCCATTATGGAGGTTATCATAAGACTATCTAAAAAGGTTGTGGCCTCTAATAATTTATCATCATTAGGAAATATCATGGTCGAAGAAGTAGGACCTGACACTTTTGCACATATGGGGTGAAATTGGATTTGTTACCCTTATGGATAAATTTCCAGTTTTAATCTTCGAGCTTAAGTCATGAAAATGAGTCAAAGGCTCATTATTTATGGGAGTTGATATTAAAAAAATGGTGGAAGTGGCCACATAATTCAATTGTGAAGGAGGATTTTCCAACTAACTAGTAGGGATAGACTATGTATGATCCACTAAAGGTGATACATTATCTTCGGTCAAATGTGGTTGTGGATCATAATATGAGCATTGATTGATGGTGACAATGAATCCTTCATGTGGAAATTGCATCACAAAACGAGTAAGGAATTACAACTTTCACGATGTACATACAATTGTGCCTAAGGAACAGGTTGGATTTTGTTGGCATTGTCACAACCACTACATCTATTAAAACAATGTTACCACCCAAGGTATATTTGAGTCTAAAAACCCTTTCATACCATTAAGGCATGCGAACAATCTATCCATGTCAAATTTCAGTTTATACAAAAACATTTTGAAATAATTTCAACATTGGCCCCATTCACAAGTTATTGTTTCCCATCATGTACTCTATCCCTAGTCCAATGTATTTTAGTTGTTTCCTTTAAAATACGATCTAGACACACGAGGTCCCTGCATCTAGTACTGAAAGGGAATGCAATAACGTCAATAAAGAAGTACTTGATTAATCGAAAAATCTTCAATATCAGTTATTTCTTGTCTTTGTTTTTTGCTCTCATCTAAGTACTCTTTATCAATATTAGTAAAAAATCATTATTTAAATACGAAATCTCATATATTTCCTTCTTCTCGCCATGACCAAAATCATGGGCCTAATTGGCATGATGTTGTTTTGAACGACACAGACGATGAATATAAAGAGTGGGTGTGTGAGTGATGTTTGAGTCTGGAAACCCTCCCATATCGTGAAGGCATACAAACAGTCTATCCATGTCAAGTTTTAGTGAATACAAAAACATTTTGAAAAAATTTCAACATTGGCCCCATTCACAGGTCATTGTTTCCCATCATGTACTCTATCCCTAGTACAATGTCTTTTAATAGTTGTTTCTTTTAAAATTCGACCAAGAAAATTAAAACGAAATGAGGACGAGCTGGGTCAATATATAAAGTGGGTGTGTGAGTAATATTTGAGTCTGGAAACCCTTCCTGAACGACCTGATGGGGACTAATCTGTCCAATAACCTATGAGCCTTATAGTATGGGATGTTAGTGCTTCAATTAGTAGGATTATAGGCCATGAAGAGCTGAATCCCAAGTATGGCAACACCTGAGCCAAGCTAAACAAATGGGTGCAGAGCTGACGGTACTCCTAATGCACTCAGGTCGCTCTTCTTTGTTGAAGGACCCAAGTGCCAAAAACTATCTAGCATTCTAAAGTAATGGATCCTAGCTACTATAGGTTTGCAACAAAAGGAATGGCAAGAGCTCTGATCCTATTGAAGTCCCAACAAAAGATTATTGAAAACTATCTAATCTATCAAATTCGATGCATGATTCAAAATCACAGTGGATAAGAATGAAGAATTGTAGGCAGAGTCTCAGCAACCATCCGATCAAGTGATCGACGGTGGCGATTGACTCATCTATTGGGATTTATCCCACATTGGCAGCAGGTAAAAGGTTTTATGAGTTTATATGCACCAGCCTAATGAAGAAATAAAACACAATAAATTAGAGACAATAACAGCAACATGGCGGAAAAGGCATAATAGCCAACACATACTTATTCACTCCAATGTTACATATTTATAGTACAATGGGTGATGCCACCTCATAGAGAGATTTTCTCTAGATCCTAAAATCATGCATGATGACTAGGCTAGGCAATCT
>ML780301.1:855156-873768 GCA_009831015.1 Picea engelmannii
CACTTATCATTCTGATGCTGAACTTGAACAGGTGAAGTTGAAGCTTCTTGAAGGAATCCAGCACTTTGGAACTTGATTGGTCTGGAATAATCAGGAATATGAAAGGTAACTTCCTTGTCATATCCAAGTCCTGTTCTATTCTTTTTGTAGATGATTTCTTCCCAAGTTCTGATGATGGGCTTGGAAAGAGTATTCTGAACCTATTTCTCTGAAATCCGTGGAAGTGGGTTTACTGCATGTTGATGCATCATTAAAAGGTTTTATTCATTAACCTCAAAAGAAAACTCTTGAACTGTAGATTCATTGATAGATTCAACTTCATCTGACCGTTGATCAAAAGCATCATCATCATCATCATCATCATCATCATTATCATCGTAGAGAGGATTGTGTTGAACAAAAACTAGTTCAGAACACGTCACTGGCTGTTGATTTCTAGATCTGTCAACTCATCATTCAATAGCTGGGATAAAGATTGAAGAAGTCTAACTTTAGCTTGCGTCACTTGCAAACAAGTTAGCACTGATTGAAGAGTTTCTTTGTTCAATGTCACTGTGTTGTCTTCAGTGGTGTATATTAGAGTGTTCAGTAACTCTAATAATTCGAGACTTCGAGCCATTTTAAAACACTAAAAAAGGTCTCCTTGTGTTGGTATATCCTTATTACAATTTTGACTCATCAGAAGAAGGTTTATTTGCAACTCGCTCACTTTAATCGCTCTCTTGAACTTCACACTCGCTTGCTATTCATGCTCACTTGAACTTGCCTTGCTTGAACTTGCTTCCAGGAAGTTGAGGATGTTGGTTACCACTGAAAATGCATCCCAAAGTATTACAATGATATGAGTTTCAAGTACTCATCCTTGTCAATTACGACTCAAAAATGACTCTAGGGTGTCAGGCTCAGCCGAGAATGCACCTGAAAATTCAACTTGATTTGGATTTCACACTTACAAAGAAAATTATTGCAAGTTTACAATGAATGTTTGATTTCAAAGTTAAATTGATCTTCAAATGGATGATGTTTCGACTCCAAGTCACATCCAATTATCCTTCCATTACAAGCTTGATTTGTGCATTGCTGATAAGATTGCTAATTTAATATCTTCACTGCTTCTTGATTACTTGCGCTCCATTGTTCTTGAATTTCATTAACTGAGTGCTTGAATTTCCTTAACTTCATATGTGTTGTATTAAATGATCAATAATTATGTCAAGACTAGACATAAATCACCGCATAAAGCACCCATAAGAAAACCGCCATCACACAAGCACAAGGTGTACCTAAGATCCCCTTATTCAATTTCGAGCGGATCTAGGACACAATCACCACACACAAAATAATGATTTTATTAATAAAAATGTTGCATGAAGCTTTCAACTAAGCTTCATTTCTCCTCATTCTACAAAATTATCCATCCCAGAAGTGCAAACAATTTTTACAATTACCATTCTCTCTCCAAATGTCCCAACTCTTCCAAATCCCAAAGAAATTAAAATTGAGAGACCAAATCCTTGAATGCAAAATTAAACTAACATCAAATCTTCCTCTTTCACAAATTTTAGAAGATTAAGATGTCACTTTTTCTTATGACTCCCAAAAAGAATATTTTAATAAAATATTCTTCATATACTATTCCAATCATTCCAATAGCTTTCAGTAGATTCTTTGATTTGCTCTTTTCCATTAATTTACATTTTAAAAATTCCTCTGAATTTAACACTCTGGTTGCTAAATCTCGATTCTATGATCATATCTGAATACTTCAATGCCGAATTTATTTTGGAACGCTGAAATGCCATACCTGTGTGTACGACGAATTGATGCGACCATGAATAAACAAATAAGAAGTTCACTTTCCACAATTGCTGCAAATTTTACAGTCGATACCAAAACCGGGAACTCATAGCTTTGCGAAGCATGCCTTCAATGCTGAGATCGAAGGCATCCTTTGGAAAAATATCACCACCATCTTTTTTTTTGCAAAATTCATGTAAAGCAAGCTCGGCTTAATCTCAACAATATTTTCCCATATTTTCAACGAGTCAATACACGCAGCTGACAACTGTTCTCTGGGAGCTCCACACTTCCACGCACACACGCATCAGTCGTCTTGTTTATGGATCTGGTGAATCTGCTTTGAACTTTAAACCGTCAGCCATTCTGATGCCACCTACCTCAGATGAAGATTTTGAGCATATGAACAAATCGTGGAGCAAATCATTTTAGACAATAGATGAGGAGATCGTGGAGTAGATTATGGAGATTCGATGAAGGAAATCAACATTCTATAAGCAAATCGTTGTGCATGTCGTTGAGTTTTATATTGGGTTTGTTTTCTGCAATGATTTAAGACAAGCCATATTAAACCTGCCTAAAATGAAATGGGTTACCAGGCTTCTGATCTGAGACAGAATCGTGGACCGATCTCCTGCTTCAATATGCAGAGACAACACTGCAAAAACCCTTTGTTATAGTCGATTTATTTGCAAGCAGAGGAACAACCCACAACATGATCTTCACTATAATACATTTGATGATGGTGAATTGGTGTTGGGATCCTGCCGTCCACACCAGTTTAATGTAGCGCAGGTACCCAATATCAGTACTCAGATCTACCACATAGATCTATCACTCATGATTTATTTCAACACTGCATGACATTGATCTCCAGATTTCAACCAACAGACTGTCTTCCCAAACCCGCGATTTCCTTCTCTCTGTCTATAAAATTCGGGGTATGATTTTCATCAGAAGGATTGCAATAATAATAACTGGGACTAATGGCGGGGGATTGTATACGGCTCAATTTCTCCAAAACAGAGCGGGTGCCAGCTACAATTCGATCTAGATGTGGTTCGGCCGATTAAAAAAAAACAAAAAGAAATGTGCCCAATTGCAGATATTATATGCAGAATACCATCAAATCTCCAAACGCTCACGGATCACTACGATGGTGTTATTATCTACCACAGATATGTGATAAACTACATCTAAGCCAGATCTATGCGTGTTTATAAATCAAGCAGATTGTTTTGATACCTGGGATAAAATAAAGACAACATTTACTTCATCGCCTTCATTGATCACGGTAGTTCACGGTGGCAGCAACAATTGTTTTCTGCTTTAGCATGGGCAACTTCTTCTTGCAGATCGTGTGCTTCTCTTTGATGGTGGCTTCTCCTTCCCTCACAAGCATTGACTTCTTTTACCCTTGGCCTTGTCATCGACTCCTCCAGCTGATGACTGCTCCAATGCAAATCCACAGCAATGGACTCCTTCCGATTGGCTTCACTGGTAGCGATCTATGGCAATTTGACTAGTGCGCGCAGACAGAACTCTTCACCAGCTTCACATGGCAGCGTTAAATGTTCAATGCAATGGTTCCTTAAGCGGCAAACTGATACGATGGATCTCCTTCAAGGCAACTACCACTCAGAACAACAACAGGGGTTGTCTCGATGGGGAGAATCGTGTAGACAACGCATATCTCCTTCAACCAGCAGCGATTTCTTCAACCAGTCCTTAACCAATCCCCCTCATCTCACCGCTAATAGCATTTCAATAGCTCTCTCTCAAATGTGCAGGTCACCTCTGCTATTTGATAATACGGTACCCTTCTCTCTCACAACAATTTGCACAGCAGATCCATTAGCTGCAAGCAACGGCATATGTGCACAGGCATCTCAAACAAAACACATAGAAAACACTTAAAAAACAAGCACTTCACTCTCACACCTATGTACAGAGAATCTTCTATCTAAGCTCTCACATCTTCTTGGCCTTCCCGTGAGGAAATCAGGCCAGCACTACCAGCTCTGATACCAATTGAAGAAATTAAACACAATAAATTAGAGACAAGAACAACAACATGGAGGAAAAGGCATAATAGCCAACACATACTTATTCACTCCAATGTTACATATTTATAGTACAATGGGTGATGCCACCTCATAGAGAGATTTGCTCTAGATCCTAAAATCATGCATGATGACTAGGCTAGGCAATCTTAACTAACTCATTAGTCATCACTTGAGGATATATTACTAATATCCTAAATGAATAATACAAATATAGGTGACAATTTAGACTTGGTGATTGGTAAAGGTAAGCCATAGGCTAACACCTAACTATAGTTATTTGACGCGAAGTGCAAGGGTATGGTGGGGGATCTAGGTGCTTGGAATCCACGTGTAGTCACCATATTGGAGCTCGGGACGACCTGTCAGGCCCCCTACCTTTTGGTCGAAGTGACAATAACTGTCGATCTTGAGATAAGAAGATCTCGGCCGTTTATTTGGCAATATATTTATGTCCCAAGCCAGATAAGATGATCTCGACCGTTTGTTTGGAAATATATTTATTTGTGTCCCAAGACAGATAAGACGATCTCGACCATTTGTTTGTCAATATATTTGTGTCCCAAGCCCTATCTATAACAAATTAAACAATCCCCAAAATCTTTAGTTTTGTGCAAATCCATTTGGTGAAGCAAAAAAAAATGTATTTTTCCATGCATTCCAATGTACACATCACGGCTCCTAATCTTTGTAGAGGATGTCAAAGATTTTGTTGTCCTTTATGCAAATACTTGAATTTTCTCCACCTTAGCGCAACAAAAACCCCTTTCCACTATTTCGAGGGGATCGAGGCCTCCATAACATGGCATAATGAAACGACACTCTTTGCTTGTTTTTTTTTACATAGTATAACTAATGTTTTTTATAAGTTATTGCATATATTGTATAATTATTATATATTAAAAATAATGTGTCTAATATAATATAACTTATATAATAGCACCAATAAATAAAACATTTATTATAATTATTATATATTAAAACTAATGTCTAATATAACTTATATAATAGTACCAATAACTAATATCTATGTTTGAATGTATAGTCTTATTTTATAAGTTTTTATTGTTATATTTTATATAATTAATTAAAGATAATTATACACACAATTAGAGTTGAAGTTGAATAAATGGCTTACATTTTGTGTATGTTGGACTATTCAACAGATGCGTTGAGATAGTCAGCATTCATCGCTATAGTGACAAACTTTCATGGCAATAGCAACGATAATCGCGGCCAATTTAATAAAGAAAATGAAAAAAAATGCTTATTACTATATATTTTTCGACGAATGTAAGAAACGTGAAAAAGTTTCATGGAAAAATCCGCCCATATGTAGTAGTGATCAAGGGAAAAAACATTTTAATTTGTATCAATGATGATAGCATGGATTCACAAGAATAGTGCCTAGCCTTTGAGGTATGGAGTCTTATTTCACCTACACAGTTCTTAAAATGAACGATCAATATTGTTAACAACATAACCTAATTGAATATTCAACTAGAGTTTATATCAATGTTGAATGAAAATGTTAGAGATAAAATAAATTTCATATACACCGATAAGTAGTTCACAAACCATGTAATAAAAATAACCAAATATGTCATAGATTATAATCTTAGATGTATATCAAGTTTGATAACAATAGTGTCTAATTCTTCAATATTAAATAGAACATCAAAGCATAGAGAAGCAATCACACTTTTTCTCTTGTTGGACTCAAACTCCTAATTTGCAAACAAGCATTGACTACATCAGCGATACAATAGTACTATCTATAGAAAATAGAAGAAAAATGGGAGGCACAAATGCATGTTTATGAGTTATACAATCCCTTCAATGATAGTACATTTCATCCTGGGATTAATCTCCACAAGAATCCACCCTTTTGAAAATATTTATTCTTCTTTTTTATGAATTTATGATGTAGCCAAATTATTGATCATTTTAACAAATTCACATATGATTATACTCCTATACAATTAATCATTAAATAAATAACTACTTGACTCTTGAAAACTAGCTCCAAGGTCCACTTTTGGTTCAACGTGATCTCCTCCTTTCATGCCCTTGAACATTGAAGGAGTAAATATTCAAGTCCTTCAAATCTGATAATTATGATGAATACACAATGGATCATCCTTCTATAGAATCCCAAAACTTGCATGTATCCAATATTAATCTCTCAAAGTGCAACATGTAACACAAACTTTGTGGTTTGAATAGTTAAAACCAAACTGGAAAAATGAACTTGGATTAAAATATGATATTATTCATTAGTATTCATTTGGGGTAGTTTTGCAACCCTTAGACTCTATATTATTTGATGAAAAATTATGGGTAGGTAGATGAATATTTCCTCTACAACATACTTTGGGCAAGGATGCCTACTCGAGCGTACCATCCTAGGAAACATACTAGGGCCTTCACACTACAAACCAAGTGGGGAAGACCTTCACACTATCTATCTATGTGTGCTAGGGAACACCTATATATGCATACTATCATGGGAATGCTAACCTACCAAGCTAGGCATACATTCATACTACTACAACTAGGAAGGGTTTGAGCTTCAAAGGTCATCTGCCCCAAATTGAAGAACTGGGCCAGCCAAAGTTAGATGAGCAAGTATTCTCATAATCAGAGAAAAACATGAGCGAAAGGCAGGTGAAGGCCAGAGCTGCATCCAAATTGATGGTTGATGTAATGAAAGACCATCTTGTAAAACAAAAAATAGTTCATAACATGATCCAATCCTTCACAGTAAATCTAACCAGGGATATGAAGACCCTTTCGCAGAACTCAACATCCCACGAAGTTGCCTTAGAATCCTTTCTCTACCACAGAATCATCTCGATCTCAAGATATCAAGAAGTATGGTCGGCTTACATAAGATTCAAAAGTAAATAAAAGAGCACATGAGGAAATTCGAAATTATTCCCCCTTCCCCCCCTTTTTCATCATCAACTCCTCTTTTTCTTTATTGTAACTAATGTAAAAAAATGAAAAAGGGGAAGATGAAGAGATTGCTAACTACTTCCTAAAGAATTCAAAAAGTCACAATAGGAAGTTACTTATGCTAGTATAAAAACCATTTTGAGGGGGCTCTTCAACTTTGTAATTTTGGGATAACTAATTTTTCTGAGTATAATATTGAGAAGCCCTTGGGGTCATTTTGACATAGAGATATACTTTTCTTCCTTGTAGTTTGTTGACTTTGAACTTATTCAAGTGAATGCTTTACTTCCTCGAAGCACTACAAGGATTTATTTGCACAGATAGACTTTTCTTTTGTGAATGGAAATTTTCTGTAGTAATTGTCTTTCTCTTTCATGAATTGTTATGAGATGATGAGCAAGTTTATATGTATTAATGCATAGTTAAGACTTATTTGGTTATTCTTCCATATATGCATGTTATTAATATTTGCTTCTCTTTTACAACTATCTAAATGGAATCTTAATACATGGATTACAAATATTTGGGTTTGTTCATTAGTTACCCTTAGTTTCTCCTAGCTAGGATAACACATAATAGGTTTATTTTTCACAGTTAGTTTACTTTGCATTTGCATCCCCTCGCATTAAACCATTCATTCACCCCCAACCCAGTAACGGTAGTCGGGCCAGAATCTAGATGAGTCTCCTAATCCAAATATTGTGAAGTCTAATTGGAACCTCATATCAAGGAGTACCCATGTATGTTGAAGGGCATTTTGCTCGCGTCAACACTCTGCAATTATGTTCCCTGTAGCTATTTTTTGGGCCCTTCTCGTGTACTAAGAGACTTATCCTACAGTGTCATTTTTCTTTCTTGTACCAAAGCTTCATAAACTTCATTTCCACATTAATATTAATTGTACCAATTGATTCCATCCAAGGATATCCAAGAATTCCATCCACATCATTCATATATATACCATGACAATCAAAATGCAATACATATTTATCCATGGTGAGATTCAAATATTTAAAAACTTGAACAATTTCACTCTCAACCTGTGTGTTTTTCATATTGTTTGTGGATACTTGGAATCTTTTAATCAAGTTAACATTGATGAAATTATTCTTGCTACTAGGGTTTATAGAAATAATAACATTTTCATGATTAATACATCCATGAACTTGTAATATGAAGTTTGTATATGAAAAAAAACCATGTATTATTTCTTTATCCTCACACTTGGCATGGAACCACTTGTCTAAAAGTAATTTTCCATATCCTTCATAAGAAAGTACCATCAACTCGCAATAGTCAAATGATTTCCACCATATGGAAACATCTTCTTTGAAACCATAGGGTAGACAAGCTTTCCACTTCTCTTTCCATAATGAATTTCCATTTTTATATATTATTCAATACTAGGGCCATCATCTTTTCTAGTAAAATACATCTTGCTTGGAAGAAATATTCAATATAAACTAGGGTTTATAAAAATAACTTCCTTTTCAATGGAGTTCCTTGAGGCGGTTAAATTAAGATGGGCATAATTATGGTTATACTTCTTCGATTGGCTATTATGAACACAATTATGAAATTCCATATTCAATCTGCATCTAATGGCACTGGTTTGGCTGGAATCTAATTAATTCATCAAAATATATCTAATCTGCAAATTGTTCGGCCATCCCCGAAAAAACCCTAGAAATTTGTTGATTTTAAATTGTCAATAACTTTACTTCCCAGAATTTGTTTTCGACGATTTGTTTTTAGAAAATGGGTATTTTTCCAAGAGGAACTCAAGTATCCAATTGGTCTCTTGATCCAGGTGGATATTGGTGGCCACCCACCTATTCCAACTGGCTCCTCACGTCCATTTTTTTTCAGTACGTTCTTCTGTACTGCTTTGTAATTGTGGGTTCTACACTTCTCGGGTTGTCAAAATCCCCACACATCCTCCAGGTGGATACGGGTGGCCTCTCGCCTAATCCAACTGGATTTTTTTGTATGTTTTCATGTCAACACATCTCGTTGTACTTTCAGGGTCGTTTTGGGGCCCTAAACGTTGTTTTTTTGGCTCACCACAGTCAAACTGTAGACGGAGTCAGAATTTGACGGAAGAATGTGCATCTCTGAAAGACCTTTCCAACAGGCTATTACTCACCTAAAACGGAGGTCGTATGAAAACCTGACAACCCTAGGAAGTTGAGGTACCAAATTACACCAACTTACCTATAGGGCCCACATGACTTTTGGCGTTTAACCTTCTAGGGTTAGGTTTTTGGATGTCTAGGGTTTTGGAATTCATGAGTAATATCAAAAAGGACTATGGAGCCTCATTTTAATCCATTATTATCAGATGGATGCACGTAGAAGCCACACCTCTTCTTAGAGATAGCTACCACTATTCGAGCAAGTTTCAGTTCTAAAGTTTTGCAGTTTCAGCCTATTTCATTATTTAATAGAAGATATTGTTCACTGGATATTTGTGTTATTCTCCATATCTCTGTGTTTATTGTATTCAGTCTATTAATCAGTTCATTCCTCTCCTAAATATGGATCAGTGGTATTAGAGTGGTCTTCTCTTCATTTATTTTTCTTCGTGCATGTCCCCGACAAGATCTGGGTACAAGAAGTTGGGACTCGAACCAATCGATCCATTATCAGATCGGTTGCGCCGAGCCCGACAACGACCGATGGGGGATGAAAATAAAGATGATGGAGCAAGATATCCTATTAAAATGTTGCTTGAGGAATCCATCGTGCAAAAAAGAAACGAAATGATGGACAACTTCACGCAGATCCTTCGATGGTTGCCCACAGAAGAAGCATCTTCATCCAGCGACCATGAAACCCCCTTCAAGGTACATGTAAATTTTGATATTCCATTATTTGAAGGATTGATAGATGCGTATGTTGCTATAGATAAATGTTTGAATCTACTCAAAGGATATTTTTT
Organism: Picea engelmannii; assembly: GCA_009831015.1. Lineage (NCBI taxonomy): Eukaryota > Viridiplantae > Streptophyta > Pinopsida > Pinales > Pinaceae > Picea > Picea engelmannii. Next base: position 864,916 of record ML780301.1, read on the forward strand.
GGTCCACAATTTTTCCGATAGGGAAAAGATCACTTTTGCACTTCTCAAGGTTGTTCCCCATGTTAAATAATGGTGGGATACTTACTCTAAGCAAAGGGTCGTGGAGGAATCTACAATATTTGTGGTGGCCCCTACATGGGATTCCTTCCGAGACGCCATTAAATAAAAATACCACCCTGTTGGAAGCTACAAGGACCAGTACACTAGATGGACCACCCTACGTCAAGAAAGGGACCAGACAGTACCAAATTTCACCAATATTTTCCATACCCTATGCAAAAAATTGGGTATCAAAGACTTTGAGCATCATCTAGTGCTCAAATACCATGAATGTTTTCATAGATACATTCATACAGAAATAGATTTCCTGGACATTGCCTATTTGCGCACGGCTTATAGATACATTGTCAAGATCGAGCAGAAATTTAAGCAAAAACAACGAGATTTTGGATCTGCAAACCCCTCACAACCAAAGCAAGGCAAAGGCATCCCCAACCCACATAGCAAGGGACCAAGTCAACATGGTCGCCCTCGGGACAACCATTCCAAGTTACAACATAAGAAGGGCAATGCGAAGACAAATAAGGACATGGGAAAATGGTGTGAGTACCATAAAAGTCCTTGGCACAACACTGAAGAATGTCACTCCAAGCAGTCCCTTGTGGTCGGGCTGAAGGCTTTCGAGTCAGAGGTCGATTCTGATTCTAAGTCAAACCCTGAAGGAGGGAAGCATATTATTGATGTTGAACCCGGTGTTAGTTTCTCTACCACCAAAGTTCGGCCGAGCGAACCAGAAGAACCATAGGAGGGGGAACGCCTCTTTCACTCACAGAGGTGGGTCATGGGGGCTCTGATTCATTTCATTGTCGACAACGGTAGTCAGAAGAAATTGATTTTAGTAGAGGTTGTCAAGAAGATGGACCTGCCAACGACACTGCACCCGCAGCCCTACACCATCGGTTGGCTTCACCAAGGAAGAGATCTTCATGTCAGCCAACAGTATCGTCTGCCCTATGGAATCAATCCTTTTAAAGATGAGGTACTGCGTGATATTGCTCCCCTTGAAGTTTGTGATGTTATTTTAGGACAACCATATTTTTGGAAGCGTCATGTTTTGTATGAGTCTAGACCCCATAGTGTTATTATTAATTTGGGTAGAAAATTGTACAAGATCCTAGAGGTAGCACCACCTACTTTTATTTCTTTAATCTCTTCTAAGAAATGCAATAAGGTCATTTCATAGACTGGGAAGTTTGTCTTCTTTGTGATCTGTGCTCATAGTAAGCAGAAGGTCGCCACCACATCTGTGGCCTCTACACAACACCTCTATTCGCAGCAGAAGCAAGTGGATGGGATCGTGGAAGAATATAGAGACATATTATCCTCACCTATAGGGGTACCAACACATTACCAAGTCAAGCATCCAATTGATCTGACCCCAGGTGCATCTCTACCTAATGGACTAGTCTATCGGTGCTCGCTGGTGGAGAATGATGAAATCATGCATCAGATCCGAGAGCTTCTTCAAAAGGGGCACATAAGACCCAACTCCTCCCTTTGTGGAAGCCCGATTGTACTGGTGCAAAAGAAGGACGGGACTTGGTGACTCTGCATTGATTACAGAGTCTTAAACAAAATCACAGTCAGGAACTGCTACCCCATTCCCAGGATTGATGACCTTCTTGACCAAATCAAGGGGGAAAAGTTCTTCAGCAATATTGACCTAAAGATTGGATACCACCAGGTTCCCATCGAACCAACTGATGTATGGAAGACAACCTTCAAGTCTAAGGAAGGTCTCTACGAATGGCTAGTCATGCCCTTTGGCTTAACAAATGCACCAACCACTTTCATGAGGTTGATGGATGATGTATTGAGACCCTTCAACAACTCCTTTGTGGTGGTATATTTGGATGACATACTCATCTTCAACAGAATGAGGGAAGAGCACATGTGGCATATTCAATAGGTTTTGAGCACTCTGCGGTGACACAAGATGTATGCCAACTTGGAAAAATGCTCTTTTGGCATGAACAGGGTCCAATAATTGGGATACATTATTGATGAACAAGGGGTACATGTTGACCTAGCTAAGATCCAAGTCATCCGTGACTAGCCATCCCCGACCACATTGACCGAGCTTCGAATCTTTCTGGGGCTAGCCAACTTCTACCAATGGTTCATGTTGGGATTCTCCTATATTGCATGGGCCCTCAACCAAGTGACCAAGTGAGGTGGTAGGGACAATTTTGTGTGGGGAAGGAGAAAAAATGAGCATTCAATGATTTGAAGCATCGTTGTGTTCAGCTCCGGTACTCTCCTTTCTCGACCTGCAACAACCATTCGAGATTGAGACTAATGCATTTGACTATGTTGTGGGCACAATTCTCACTCAACACAGACATCTGGTGGCATACCATAGTGAGACACTATCTGATACTATCCGAAAATACCCCACCTATGACAAGGAAATGTATTCCATTGTACAAGCATGTCGTCAATGGAAACATTACATTCTGGGGAAAGAGACGATCATACACATTGATCACAAGCCTCTATAGTTCATACAGACACAGGGAAAATTACAGAACGACCGCCATCAGAAGTGGTACACCTACTTTCAACAGTTTCATATCAACATCAAGTATAATACAAGTATCTCCAATCGTGTCGCTGACTACCTCAGTCGACCCCCTGTGGTTGCGCTCACCACTGTGCTCCATTCCTGTGGACATGAAGCCTCTGAGTGGCCCCAACTTTATCAGAAAGATCCAAAATTTGCCACCACGTATAAACTCTTGGGTATAGGCGCAACTGTCACTGATTTTCACATTTAGGAAGGACTCTTATGCCACCTGGGCCATCTATGTGTTCCTACAAGTGAGCATGCAAATTTGATTTGGGAATCCCACTACAGTCAGGTGGCATGACATTTTGGCATACAAAAAATTGTGGTCATTCTTCAGAAACATTTTTATTGGCCAAAACTTCGACAGGACGTCAGCAAGTATATCAGATCTTGCATTGCATGTGCCATTTCCAAGCCAACCATCAAGAAGCAAGGCTTATATACCCCTCTTTTGATTCTTGGGAAGCCTTGGGAATCCATCTCAGTGGATTACATGTCTGGCTTGTCATCCACCAAGCAAGGAAATGATTGTTTGTTTGTGTTCATTGATCAGTTTTCAAATATGGCCATCCTCACAGCCTGTAAGAAGAATGTCATAGCGGTAGATACTGCCAAGCTCTTCTTCGAACAAGTGTGGGTCCAATTTGGGATACCACAGACCATCATCTCCGATCGGGACAACAGGTTCCTCAGCACCTTTTGGTCGAGTATCTGGTCTCTGTTGGACACCAAGCTCACAAAATCAACTTCTTTCCACCCCCAAACTGATGGCCAAACCGAGGTTGTCAATCAGATGATTGTGCACATCCTGCACATGTACAATTCTAAGCATCCACGTACATGGGACAAGAGTCTCCCCTATGTACAACATAGTTACAACATGGCTCTCCATAGTTTCACTGACCATAGCCCATTTCATGTGGGTTTGGGATTCCAACCCTTGGGACCCATTGATGTTTCACTCCCTCTTGCCACTGCATAGACAAAATATTCCCTTGATCAGTCTACGATTGACAAAACCATCATATTCATTGAGCGAATTCAACACATCCGCAATGGCATCTAGGAGATTTTTCAAAAATCCAATGCTAAGTACAAGCAACACCATGATCAACATAGGGTACCACACCAGTTTCAGGTTGGCAACAAAGTCTGGTTACATCTACAGAAGGAGCGTCTCACCGGGCCCCATTAGAAGCTTCTCTACTTTGTTATGGTCCTTACACTATCACCAAGGATGTGGGTAGCAATTCTTTTGAGCTCAACACTCCACCCTTCCTTGGTCTACATCCAGTATTCATTGTGGACCTCCTTCGGCCATATTTTCCACTATTATTGGACACTTCTGAGATCGTAGAACAACTGATTCCAACAGAGCTCAACCCTGACTGCATGAAACAAGCATCCATTGATCATATTATGGACACAGAGGTCAAGGGCACTCACCAACAATGAATCCATCTTTATCGGGTTGTCAAGGAAGGGAAACTCCTACACCAAGGCAAGTGGCTCACCTGGGGCCAAATCCAACAACATTTTTCTCACCTGATGGGGGAACTCAACGCAATGGAGACCATTTCTTCCTAAGAGGGGAGGATTGATCCTGGTGGATATTGGTGTCCACCCACTTATTCCAACTGGCTCCTCGTGTCCGTTTTTGTTCAACACGTTCTTTTGTATTGCTTTGTAATTGTGGGTTATACACTTCTGGGGTTGTCAGATTCCCCACATCATCCTCTAGGTGGATATGCGTGGCCACTTTCCTAATGAAACTGGCTTATTTTGTATGTTTTCATGTCAACACATCTTGTTGTACTTCCGGGGCCGTTTTGGGGCCCTAAACATTATTTTTTTGGCTCGCCACAGTCACAATGTAGACGGAGTTAGAGTTTAATGATAGAATGTGTATTATATGAAAGACCTTTCCAACGGGCTATTACGTGCCTAAAATGAAGGTCGCATGCAAAAGTTACAGCTCTAGGAAGTTGAGGTACCAAATTACACCAACTTACCTATAGGGCCCGCATGACTTTTGGCATTTCACCTTCTAGGGTTAGGTTTTTGGATGTCTAGGGTTTTGGCATTCACGAGTAATATAAACAATTCCTATGGAGCCTCATTGTAATCCATTATTCTCACATGGATGCGTGTAGCATCCACATCTCTTGTCAGAGATAACTACCACCACTCGAGCAAGTTTCAGTTCTGCAGTTTTGCAGTTTTAGCCTATTTCATTATTTAATAGAAGATATTTTTCACTGGATATTTGTGTTATTCTCCAGATCTCTGTGTTTATTTTATTCAATTTATTAATCAGCTCGTTCTGCTCCTAAATCCGGACCATCTCTGCAAATTCATCTCGTAAAGTTTCACAATTTAATTTGAAGTGTGTTGCCCTCCTTTTTTCCCTTGAAAAATCTGCAAAAAAAAAAACAAATTCTTCCTTTTTTGGGGCCCAAGAAAGAGCTATGATACCAAATGTTATGTACCTTATATCTAAAAATATAATCTAGAAGAAAAATCCTTAACTTCATAAAACAAACCAAAGCATTCACAGAAAACAATCAACACAATATAACTGTAGAGAAAACCCTTGAGGTGGGGTAACACCATAAATTATTCCTTAAGGAAGGAAACACTCCTCAAGAAATATTTGATTATCAATTACAATATACTTTACCATGCCCATGGCATTTCTTTTACTTCTTTATATATTACTATCTATCTCCTAAGAACATTCAAGAGAAGGAACATTCTAGTAGGTGGCACCTTCTAGTAAGCCTTCTTACATTCTTTGTGTTCATACTATTACATGGGCCTTATTTACTAGACATGGCCTCCATACATAACAATACATAACCACATATATAATATTATTCCCATTGGGTACCTCCCTAGGTACCTCATATTACCCCCCTAGGTATACTACACACTACCTCTCAATATTACCAAGTATATACCAATCATGTGTCAAATACTCATCAACAATGACTCATCAATATGTACCAACATCATCAACTATACACCTCATGTATGTGCCAACTCATCAACTATTTGTCTCAACCATGACTAGTTTTGGATTAGTCAACAACCCCAACTTGAAATAATCATAACTTTGTACCTGTAATGAATAAATATATAAAACTGATATACAATGTTCTTCAGTGTGTTTTATGCAATTCCTCCAGGTGGCACTACTTGGAACCTCTCAGAAAAGGCGTTATATCAAAAATGGCATACCTTGTTGAATTTTGGCTTATTCTAGAAAGCGATCTTGTAGAGCGTGGCCCGCACAAAATATTCATTGAATTGAACTAAAATTGTTACACAACATACTATAGCCTATACCCTAACCAACACATTTGGTTGCACTAAATTTGGATCTGTTATGAAGAAGTTATGACGTTTTTACCCGAAACACCTATTTTTGACTAGTTTCAGGACTAGCGACAAACCCTATTTTCCATGGAGTGTAACTCCCAAAATACAACGAACCACAAGTTGAATTTTTTACCACAGATACTTGGGTATGTTTTCTCAATGGCATAACAATTTCACGGTCTGGACATTATATAAAAAAAGTTATAGTGAAAATGGTGAGATGACTTGTAAATAACATATCTTAGAAAGCATCCTCAAAATAATTTATCCTCCCTTCAATTTCGGCCCTTTTTTCTCCACCTTCCTTCTGAAATTTGGCTTGAATATCCTTTGTTACCTCAGTCACCTATAGATGTTCAATATTCTCAAGTGTTCCACACCAAAAATGCTCAAGAAGATCTCACAAGAATCTCTTCATCAATACTCCAAAATATATTCTCACAAGAAACTCTCCATTGATCCACAAAAGGATGATCTATAAGAGACCATTGCTATCTTATTTAAACTTTCATCATCTAGGTCACTTAACCCATTTTTAGGTCACTTAACCCATTTCTAGGTCACTTAACCTATTTTCCTTATTTTAGGGTTAACCACTTTCCATAAATAGAAATTTCTCCAATATTTTATCATTTAAATATTCCTTCTTGATTTTCTCATCTTACTTTATCATTTCTTGACTTTTTTTTTACTTCTTTTTATTATTTAAATAATCCACCTTGACTTTGTCACCTTACTTTATCATTTAAATAATGATTTCTTCTTTTAGGTCACTTAACCTATTTTCCTTATTTTTAGGGTTAACCACTCTCCATAAATAGAAGGTTTTCCAATACTTTATCATTTAAATATTCCTTCTTGATTTTGTCACCTTATTTTATCATTTCTTGATTTTGTCACTTCTCTTTATTATTTAAATAACTCACCTTGACTTTGTCACTTTACTTTATCATTTAAATAATGATTTCTTCTTTTAGGTCAATTGACTTCTTTGACCTTAAATGCATTACTTCTTTGACCTTAAATGCATTACCATGATATCAACATATGCTTCCAATAATGAGCAGTAAGAAATAAACAATCACATACATACATAGTACACCAGTGTTTTATGTGGAAACCCAAATCGGGAGAAAACCACGGAATGCTTTTTCTTATATGTCTTGAAGAATTACATTCATTGAAGCACCAAGTTCCTTTGTTTTACAGCTATAACTGGAAGGATGCTCCAACCCCCTAGTTTCTCAGGCTACAACCCGAGGGAATCTCCAACTCCCCAATTCTCTGGCTACAACCCCCTATGTTCTCCGGCTACAACCGGAAGGTGGCTACAACCACCTGTCCTTGCCCCATCTACCACCCTGAAGTAGAAGTAGAATGATGGAACCACTGTCACACTATCACTGTGAGATATGTCGTTGTAAATATGTACCAATAAATATGAACCATGCATCAACCTATACCTCAACCTGTAATCAACATGTACCATAAACAAGTGCATCAACCATGCACCAACCTATACCGGACAACCTGTAATCAACTTGTACCATAAAAAAGTGCATCCAACCATGTACCAATTATATACCAATCATGTGTCAAATAATCATCAACAATGACTCATCAATATGTACCAACATCATCAACTATACACCTCATGTATGTGCCAACTCATCAACTATTTGTCTCAACCATGACTAGTTTTGGATTAGTCAACAACCCCAACTTGAAATAATCATAACTTTGTACCTGTAATGAATAAATATATGAAACTGATACACAATGTTATTAAATGTGTTTTATTCAATTCCTCCAGGTGACACTACTTGGAACCTCTCAGAAAAGGCGTTATAGCAAAAATGACATACCTTGCTGAATTATGGCTTATTCTAGAGAGTGACCTTGTAGAGCGTGGCCCACACAAAATATTCATTGAATTGATCTAAAACTATTACAAAACATACTAAAACATGTACCCTAACCAACACATTTGGTCTCACTGAATTTGGATCTGTTATGAATAAGTTATGACGTTTTTACCCGAAACACCTGTTTTTTACTAGTTTCAAGACTAGCGACAAACCCTATTTTCCACGTAGTGTAACTCCCAAAATACAACGACCCACAAGCTGAATTTTTTACCACAGATACTTGGGTATGTTTTCTCAATGGCATAGAAATTTCACGGTCTGAATCATTATATAAAAAACGTTATAGCGAAAATGGTGAGATGACCTGTAAATAACATACCTTAGAAAACATCATCAAAATAATGTATCCTCCCTTCAATTTCGGCCCTCTTTTCTTCACCTTCCTTCTAAAATTCGTCTTGTATATCCTTGGTTACCTCAGTCACCTATAGATATTCAATATGCTCAAGTGTTCCACACCAAAAATGCTCAAGAAGCTCTCACAAGAAGATCTCACAAGAAGCTCTCCATCAATACTCCAAAAGATATTCTCACAAGAAGCTCTCCATTGATCCACAAAAGGATGATCTACAAGAGACCATTGCTATCTTATTTAAAATTTCATCCTCTAGGTCACTTAACCTATTTTCTTTATTTTAGGGTTAACCACTTTCCATAAATAGAAATTTCTCCAATATTTTATCATTTAAATATTCCTTCTTGATTTTCTCATCTTACTTTATCATTTCTTGATTTTTTTTTTTACTTCTCTTTATTATTTAAATAATCCACATTGACTTTGTCACCTTACTTTATCATTTAAATAATGATTTCTTCTTTTAGGTCACTTAACTCATTTCTAGGTCACTTAACCTATTTTCCTTATTTTTAGGGTTAACCACTTTCCATAAATAGAAGGTTCTCCAATACTTTATC
>ML780301.1:879339-899035 GCA_009831015.1 Picea engelmannii
GATCCATCTTCATCTATGCATTCTCATCAAGGACAATACATATTATATTACATCAATCATCAATTAATCAATCCTTTGACATCAATCAATCACTTGACATCAATCAATCAAACCATTGGCATCAATGACAACATGATCCAACAGTGTCAAGAATTGAATGACAAGAATGTACTCTTCTAATGCATCCTCACCCTCTACTAGATTCTTTTGATAAGTCTCCCCTGCCTCTTTAGCTTTTCCCCTAGGAGACTTTATAGAAGGTCTCATAGGGGTCCTCCTTGGTAGCATATTTCCTGAACCAAAATTGATATAAACCAAAGTGAAAAAAACAATTGTATCTACGACTAACCATTTATATCATTCAAGCATTTTCTCAATAAGCATGGGGCATGATTTCTAAAATAAACAAGGTTTAATGGAATTTCTCCTAAGAAAAAAAAATCTGAGAAGATTTCAGAATACATAGCTATTTACTCCAAGAGTGAAAATCCTGAAACATTCCCCGGTCCAAATTCATAATCCAAAACGCATAAACTTAGTTCAAATCTCAATCTTAGTAACTTACCTGGCCTAAGTGAACGAGAAAACAATGAACTGGATCTATTGCCCACAATTAACCTCCGCTCACAATAATACCTCCTACATGCAAGAGGGTGGCACACACAACATGATGATCACATACAATTTCTCACACTAACCACAATATACTCAATGCACAAACTGAACCTCCTACATGCAAGAAATTACATCTCAACAATCGAATCTCATAGAATCACTCTAAATTCATGATATCAATGGTTAAATTGATCGATAAGTTTGAATTTAATAACTAATAGACCAAATATTGGTGGCATGATGACAAAATCCCCCTTAAACCTGATTGGACTTACCAAATACCAAAAACTTAAATGTCAATTGGATGTCCTAACCACTAAATCAAATCAATGAGTTAATGACCAATAGATCTGTTTCTTCAGTGGTTGTTCAAAAATTTTCTTTTACCTTTTTGAGAGCATCTCCATACTTTCTTGTTCACAAAATCTCCCATGGCAACAATGTCAAATGAATGTAATAGGGAGATAGGGTAAAATATTGAAAATTGTGCATAGGAAGTAGGTCGATTGGTCCCTACCGGTAACGAGAGAAATTTTGGAAATATAGTGAAACTCTCTTAACAATCTGTTATGTCATGAAGTTAAAAACTTTCCTTTTAACACATTCAAATCTCTTTTACCTCGACGCTCACCACAACTTTCTTACATTGATGCATGAACTTATTAGTCCCTGTCGTAGGCATAGAGGGACTATAGCGATCGATAATTCGTTGACCTCGTATTAGATTGTCCATTGACCACAAATATTTCCATATTATCTATTGTTGGAACTAGGGAACTGAAAACACCGATTTTTGTATAATAAAAAGTACCATATTTGTCATGATCTGATTGGACAACGGATTGGAGGTCTTATTGTCGGCTTCGCTATTCCCAATGTTATATATGTTGGCATATCCAAAGTATTTCATTGTATATGGTCTTTTTGATTCATATATTTTCTTATGCATTGGTCAAAGGTGGATTAATGCTAGCATTGGTTCGAATGTTTGCTTTAGCATTTTCTGCTAGGTAGAATACATTTTCTAGCATGTTACTATGTCTGATTTTTGTTTTATTCTTGCGTGCTTCGAGAGAATAGACCTACCACACTGTCTTTTTCTTAAATGTTTGCACAAGACTACGTTGTTCGATGGTTCTGACAGTCTTAAGTGTTTACCTAACAGGTCTGGCAGTCTTAAATGTTTATTGTACATAGGCGTTGCAATATAGTTTCGTTCCATTTTTTATGGTGTTGTTTGCAGTGAAATTGTGTTGAATTGTTCTCCGCTGGCATCAATGGTTCAGTGGTTGATGCGTGTTTGCTGGTTCGTTCCATGATCCTTGTTCTTGTTTGATTCAACTTTGAAAATTTGAGTTCCTACAGTTGCAGTTGGACCTCTTCGTGGTTATCATTAGTTTGTTGTTCTTCAACTTTGCAACTTGTTGGACCTGTTGTTGCGATTTGTAGTTTTTGGGTCTGAGTTGTTGTCATCCCTCGTTGACGGGTAAGTTTTCATGCCATCGTTTTGTTGGTAGTTTTCAATGGTGGGAATCCCTGCCTCAAAATTCTGTTGCAGACCATGTTTCTCTATGCTCTTAATTTTTGTTCCTGGAAACCATGCGTCTTCATATGCCGGCTGCCACGTCCATAGCTATTTTGAAAATTGCAATGCAGAGGGGTTTTTGAAAAGTAGTTCGGAGCTATCAGAAGAGGGAACCATCCGTCGGGGTGTAGACGCAGGGAATGGTTTTATTCTGTGGGTCGGAAAACTGCGTCCAGTTGTTGCCTTTGTCATGTCTTTTATATTTTGCAGGAATTTTTCTTGCTCTGAGAAGCTTGTAGGATGCACGCCATGAATAGTTCAAATCGATCTTTCTGCTGAGTAAATTTATGGTGTTATTTATTTGCGTTGTTTCTTTTCGTTTGGTTCTTTTTCTAGTGTGGGTTTGTTTTCTTCTCATCTTCTATGGGGACTAGGGGGGATTGAAGTTGACAAGAACAAGGCTGAAAGATACATATGGGGATTGGTATCCAGTTCCGTGCTTGTAGTTTTCCTATTTTGCTTTCATTTTTTTGTTTTTTCCTGCTTTTATTCTTTTTTCCCCCTTTTCTCTGTTTTCATTCAAACTAAAAGTATCTAACAAACAACTTCAAAATGTCAGTTCAAAAGATGAAAGTAATAGATGTTGAGTCGTATGAAATAGATACACACTCCATTATACATGACAACATTGACGAGGTTTTGCATAGCAATGGGATTTTTAGTTTGGATGCATTCTCGTATACTGTAGGGGATTGCCTTTTCGATGCATTTCAGGTTCTACTGCATTTTTGTTATTCCTCGACTAACCTGCGCAATGGATTGATAGATTATTTTCTGGATTGTTTAAAAAATGGCAACGCTGAGGCATTGGAGTCGTATGAATACGAACTGGAATCTGATTTTCTTCAGCAGTTGCATGTAATACATGATGTCCAAGCGTATTTTTCAAAGATGTGGTTGTTTGCATCCCCAATTCTTCCTACACATGAGAGGGGACTTTGGGGAGATACATTTTGTATACGGTGACTGTCTAACTGGCTCAATATATCAATTGGAATATGGTCATTGACAAGAAAAACAATATATTTACTATTCAACAAAACTGCATATGACAATCCATATTGCATCTCATTCCATGATGCCAATGGTTTACAACTAGCAACAACCTTTGTGTCTAGTTGTGGAGATAGTCTGTTCAATGCAATTTGTTGTTTGGTAGCAGCGGAATTCGATGTGCAGTCGCTGTGGCTTTACACTGTACATTCATTTTTCAATGCAATTATAGGCGGCAACCAACAGGCTTTTAGGTTCTTGCATGAGCACCTTTCGCCATATTTCCTACAAAATATGTCGGCAATTGGAAGTTGGAAAGAATACCTTGTAAACATTGCGTTGCCATATGAAAAAGGGAACGTGGAGGGTTGCAGATTTTGTCTGCAATGGATGTCTATCATGTTCAGAGTAAATATCCAGGTCTGGTCGGCCTTTCCATATGGCACTATCCATTCCTGGTCTATTGATTCAAATTACGATCGAACAATTGACATCCTCTCACTGAAAACAAATACAACACATATCCATTATGAACCTTTGCTTGGACATATCAGTGGTTCAAGGTTGAATGTCCATGCTAGCCAAACCACATTGAATTTGCATATGTGTCGCATGCCTTTTAGTGATAATGAAACCCCTCCCGGTTGCGATATGGACATACAGGGCTTGAAAAAAAAAACCATGCGTGAAGTTCATCACAGTTGTGATGAGGCCATACAGGGCTTAAACAAAAAACATAGAGTAAGTTATCACAACTTGAAAAAAGTTATGCGTAAAATTCATCCCAGTTGTGATGAGGCCATACACCCCTTAAACAAAAAACGTACACTAAGTTATGACAACCTGAATCAGAGTGAAATTCATCCCAATTTCCATCAGGTCATCATGCCCTTGGACAAGAAACGTAGAGTAAGTTATCACAACTTGAAAAAGGTCATGCGCAAGAGAAAAAAAATACATTGTTGCGCTTCCTTTTAGAGAGAAACTCACATATCACAATCTAAAGAAATTTTTTCGTGCACAACAGAGAAGAAACAGGTACGGTCGCATATCCCAGAATGGTCATGCAACTGGCACATTTCGTGGCATAGAAGCAACACCATGTACTACTACCAATGAAAACCAACAAACACTTTCTACTCATACTTCCCTGCGAAAGAAAAATGCAAGATAGATGTACATGAAACAAATTAAAGACACTCCTTCCATTGTGTGTGCAATTTGTGAACAATTGAATTTCTCAAAAAACAGTAAGTCTTTGAAGCCTGATTTGCAAACATAATACCTCTGCTTGACAACGCACGATAAACCATTTTCCAGTGTCAACATTTGTCTTCCATGCAAACGGTCGCTTGAAAATGAAAAATTCCACAATTTGCAACCCCTGAGCAAATAAGATCTAATACACCACTAGCATATGTAAGTGCACTTACGGAACTTGAGGAGAGACTTGTGTCTCTGTGAATTGCATTTTCACAAATCAGGCCTTGGGGCTATAAATGACCCCAGATGGGCTTAACATGATCAATTATTAATTTGTATGTTCAGCTAGATGTTGTGCAAAAAGCCTTGCCACAATTCATTAGCGATACAATGACAATTGTTATGGCTCTGAAAAGACGCTTGCGATACAAAAATGCCTATCAGACAGGAAAAGTGCGTGTGCATGTTGTTATGAAAGCATTAAAGGAATTATGTTCCAGAGCCCTGTACAAAGCACAAAACATTTGTATAAATGAGAATTGGAACAGTGTTCTTGCAGAAGAGGATGCCAACTCTGTAGAGACTCTCGAAAATGTTAGTGAATTTGATACAAGTGATGAATCGGAGAATGAAACACCTGCTGAGACATTGGTGCATGGATTCACTGATTCACAGTGCATTTGTGACTTGCAAGACAAGATTATCGAAATTGCACCTGCTGAGGGGCAACGTCCACTTGGAATATTCAAGGACAAATTCGCCGAGTAAATGAACTTTCCAACACTCTTCTATGGATATCCACGTGTCGTTGACATTACAGAACGATTCAATTATCATAAAATAGTCCGATGGGAGCTGCTACATTCAAGCGGTGACTTCTCCCGTCACATAACAAATTTGTTTTTCAAAACAATGCGCATAATAATAGAGCAAGTTCTCTCATGCATGTGGGTCCGAATAAGAAAAGGTCAGTTACAAGGAAGAAATTTGTTGGCCAAGGATGTCAAGTACAAAGTAAACCTAGAAAAAATTATGAAATCTAATATTGGATACATAGATTTCAAAAACATTTGCACCTCTCCTGACTATTTGCAACAAAACAAAAAAACTGTTTTTGCAATGATCCTGCAATTGGGCCCACCAACATTTTTCATCACATTTACAAGTGCAGAGCATTGCTAGGATCCATTGGTAGCTGCCATATCTGACCTGCATAGGAACAGGAAATGTAAAAACAAACCGATACACTGGAAAACAATCACATTGACTACCTCATAATAAAATACCCAGTGACATGTACTCGCTACTACATACATAGAGTAAATGCTTTGAGACAATCGATATGCCATGATGAAACGTTTTTTGAAAAAATATCGGACTACTTTTTTGTGACTGAATTCCAGAATAGGGGAAATGAACATGACCACACATTGTTGTGGATAGAGGGTGTGCCAATCTATGGAACTAACAACAACTCAGAGATCGAAAAAATTGTGGAGAAATACATAACATGCAACACAGATCATTTGGTTCCAGAACTTTCCAAAGTTCATAGACATTACCATAAAACAAGTTGTAGAAAACGAAAAAACTTGCATTGTATATATAACTTTATCGTGCCGCCAATGAGAGCTACAAGAATCATAGAGCCACTTAGTTTAGAGGACAATGTTGTTGTTGAGAAATCTAAATCCTTGTTCACATTTCTAGAGCAAGGAGAATTTGACGAGCTGATGAGCTTCGATGCGTTCTTGACAAAGCTAAATCTATTAGAAGATGAGTACATCAAAGCCATATAATGTACGCTTAAGCAACCAACAATTTTCATTAAATGAAAACTTTCCATATTTGGAACAACAATTTCTCCAAGGACATGCCAGTTATGTGGAAAACAAATACAGATGTGCAGTACGTGCTCAATGCATATGCTGCAGCATCCTACTGTACCTCGTATATGAGAAAGGTTGACAAATCTATGACAAGTGAATTCAGAAGAATACACAAAGAACATGAAAGAAGTCATATTGATGCCATACAAATGATACACACACTTGACAACACATTGCTTAATCTTCAACAAAAGTCTGCTTATCAAGCAGTTCACATTACACTTTCCCTGCCCCTCACTTGTAGTTCAAGAAAATGTGTCTTCATAAACACATCTCCACTTGAAAAACACACATTTGTGCTTAAACCACCGGTTTTGCTAGAACAAGAGCCTGACAATTCAGAATACGTGTTATGTCGCTCTATTATTGATTATTACCTTCAATGCCCATCTCCTATTAGGCATATCTGCTTAGCAGAATTCGTATCACATTACAAAAAAAATGGTGCGCCCATATCAAAAATAGAAAAACCCTCTGTGATACGGTTTGTCAAATACAATAAACATTCTGACTATGAAAACTATTGTAGAGAAAAATTGTTGATGTACGTTCCGTTCGATGAAAACAAGAGACATTAAAACATAACTTCTCTACATGGGAGGCTGCGTATGTTGCCTCTGAGACTATAGTGCACATCAATGAAGCTAAATTTACCTACAATGTTAATCCAACATTGGGTGATCTAGAAATTGCAGTAAACCCTGAAAATCCTAATGAGACATTCACAAACCGAAAAACAACCAGAACTCCTTGCAAGTCCTATGACTTACAAGCGGATTTGCCTCGTCCTCCAGCAGGTGAAGGTGGAAAACGTATCAATCTTGGTTTTCAAGTCACAAAACATCCTTTCCTAATTGAAAATAATGAATACCACAGAATAATACATCTGTTGAATTGAGAATAGCAAACAATTGTAAAGGACATTGCTCTTAAAAAATGCTTGAACATGGACAGTCATGTGCACTTGTTCCTTACAGGCAGAGCAGGAGCAGGCAAGACATTCACAGTGAAAGCACTGTTCCAAATGCTTATACGAATCTATGATTCAAATAATTCCTCCGATCCTATGAAACCAAAGGGCCTAATAGTTGCATACATAGGAAAAACTTCATATAATGCAGGTGGAACAATAGTCCACTCTGCATTTTTAATGCCTTTTAAAAAGTCACAGTTTCTTCCACTTAGAAAGGAAATGTTGGATACATTGTCTAAGATTTATGAGGAACTCCAACTTATCTTTATAGATGAAGCATCTTTGATTGGAAGTCATTTCTTGTATTCCATTGACAGTCGACTAAGAAGCATAAAACATGTGCACACGAAATACTTTGGAAACATTGACATGATATTCAGTGGGGATCTTTACCAGGCACAACCCATCCAAGATTCGTTGATATTTGAACAACCTACCGTTAACATGGAAACAATGATGCATGACTTCTGGAGAGACAATATAAAATGCTTTGAATTGCACACTATAATGCGCCAGGCAAATGAAACATTCATTGCAATTTTGAACAGAATGCGGTTAAACAACCAAACATATGATGCCATAACATATATAAATTCTAGGTGCTTGCGGCCTGCACCAATAGACCCAATGTTCCCTTACCTATTCTACACAAATAAGGATGTCAGAATGCATAACATCCATATGCTATCGCTCATGCCTGGCGATGATATCATCATCAATTCAATTGGCCTGGAAGAAGACAACCATGGAAATGTGCCACGTCATGAACATACAACCACTCTACCTTTGCAGCTTGTTCTCAAATTAGAAATGTTGGTTGAAATATATGCCTGTAACTATGATTCACAGGATGGCTTGGTCAATGGTGTAGATGGAATACTCAAAGGCTATACGAAAACAGAAAAACTTGATGTCCTTTGGATTAAGTTCCATGAACCTCATATAGGCAAGCGACAAGCAAGCAAGTTGTCTTATCTATATAATACAAACACTGGAAGTGGTTGGACACCTATTCTGCAAATATCAAAGCCAGTATCGACATCAACAAAGACAGGTCGACTGAAAATTTGAAAACAGTTTCCGATTAAACTTGCATGTGCACGTACAGTCCACAGATCACAAGGACTAACTCTTGATAATGTTGCATTTCAGCCCGTTGGAATTCAGATACATGGACTTGTATACACAACATTGTCCCGTGTCAGAAGCATAGACTCCTTGTATTTACTAAGTCCTCTTACAAAAGATAACTTCAAAGTCAAACAGAAAGTTGATATTGAAATGGAACAACTCGGGACCACCGCAAAATGACAACTTCACTATGATTACCAATTCATACAAACAAATTCATCTCTATCAATTCTCTCGCTTAACACACATAGCTTAAATTCACACATGGATGATATACTCAATGACTATGATACATTGCAATCTGATATTCTATGCTTCCAGGAAACATACATGGCATTATGCATGCAGAACAAAGAATTCCCAAATCACAATTTCATATCAAGTTACATTACACATGGGGTGATGATATTGGTGAAAAAAAATGTACCAATTTTGGAGCATATACATATCGAAGAAAATAATGTTGAGGTGGTGCTTGCAAAAGTTTTTTTCCATGAAACAGAAATTGAGATACTGAATCTGTATGCTACTCCCCATGCAACACTCTCCAACATAGTAGATGTTATTTCCAATGCATTGGACCATTTCCATCTGAACGGACCCATTGTGCTTGTAGGAAACTTCAATATTGACATGCTACAAAAGAATGGCAGAACAAAAGAGTTGGAAAACTACATGTGCAAATACAGTCTCCGCTTTCTTTTGTACAACACAAGCCATATGCAAAATGCACTTATTGACCATGTGTGGTCAAATGTGCCCATTCCTCAATACAATATGTTTATCTTAGACACATATTGGTATGATCACGATACAATTGGTATTGCACTTGAATTATGAGATATACATCAAACATTTTGCAAAGTCATATTTCTATATTTCAAAGCATATTTGTATAGTTTGTTGCAAAAAAAAAAAAAAAAATTATCCAGCTTCTTAGTTTTCCCTCATTTGTACACATATTGGTTTGGTCACCATACTGTTGTTGTTGTACTTGAATTATAAAGTATACATTATGCAAAAGAAACAAAAAAAGGTACATCCTTCTAAAAGCTATATGTTACTCTATTCATCTTATTCTATTTTTTTTAGTATATGTACATAGTACTTGCCTTTTTGTTTACATGTTAACTTCTATTCATATTCCTTATGTTTTCTACTTTTGTTCATAGAAACAAACCGGAAAACTAGACACCGCAAAGAACTCCTAAGCAAATATGTAGAGGAATCCATGAAAAGATGCGTTTTTACTGCCCGTGTTCCATATTAAATAGTTTTTTGTTTACTCTGTCTCTATTTGTTGAACTCGTTTGCAGCTGTGTTTTTTTTTTTGCACCTCCTTCGACAGTCCATATCTTCCTCTACATTCACTTGTCTTCGTGTGTGTAATACATATCCAATGTTGAGCTCGCCAGTTCTGGACTCCGTCTGTCAATTTGTATATCGCAGAACTCAGGTAGTTGTTTGGAGGACACAGAACAATAGAAGTACAATGTTGAGCCACCCAACTCGCAAGTCTACTTGTCAATTTGTATATCGCGCAACTCTGGCTGCTATTTGCAAGACACAAAACATTAGAGGCCTAGTTTAGAGCCCACAAGTCCGCGATCCAAAAAAGTGGCTAAGTATGGAATAAGGGATCTGTAAATGCTCTATAACATGTCATGTCCATAGTTTATAAAAGTACATATTTAGTATGTATTCCTCGTTTCTTGGAGCCCGCCAGCCGTGGAGTCCGTCTCTCAATTTCTATATCGCAGAACTTAATAAAAGTATAATGTTGAACCAGCCAAACTACAATTATGCTTGTCAATTTGTATATCGCGCAAGTCTGGGTGCTATTTGCAGGACATAGAACATTATAGGCCCAGTTTAGAGCCCTCCATCCCGCAAGTTCGTGATCCAATATAAGTGCAATGTTGAGCCAGCCAGCTCGCAATTCCGTGATCAAATAGAAGTGCAATACTGAGCCAGCCAGCCCGCAAGTCCACTTGTCAATTTGTATATCGCGCAACTCTGGGTGCTATTTGCAGGACACGAAACATTAGAGGCCCAATTTATAGTCCGCTAGCCCGCAAGTTCGTGATCCAAAAAAGTGGCTAAGTATGGAATGAGGGATCTGTACATATTTACTGTGTATTGCTCGTTTCTGGGAGCTCGCTAACACTGGAGTCTGTCTGTCAATTTCTATATCGCAGAAATCAATGGAGGTACAATGTTGAGCCAACCATCTCGCAAGTCTGCTTGTTAATTTGTATATCGCGGAATTGTGGGTGCTATTTGTAAAGCATAGAACAATAGAGGCCCGTTTTTTAGCCCGCCAGCTCGAGAACCCGTGATCCAAAAAGTGTACATGCTCTATAAAATCTCAGCCACCCCGCATGTCCACTTGTCAATTTGTATCTCGCAGAACTCTAGGTGCTATTTGTAGAACACAGAACAATAGACACCTATCTTTTGAGCCTGCCAGCCTGAGAGCCCGCGATCCACAAAGTGGGCAAGTATGGGATGCGATATCCGTGCATGCTTTATAAAATCTCATGTCCATACTTTATAAAGGTACATATTTAGTTTTGCCTGGTTTGTACAAATACTAGTCTAGTCACCAATCAGTTGCTTTTGCACATGGATTATGGAATATGCACTACGAGCCCGACTGAGCCCTTTTGTTTCCTTAGCCATTTTATGCCCACGGCTTCCCCGGTACGCGTTATCAAACTCTCGTTCCCCGTGTTCCGAGTGTGCATCTTGCATCAAAAACTTGGTAATCCATGTCTGTGCTCACGGGTTCCCAGACGACGGAGTGGCAGATTTCATGTCCATCTATATCTCTACATCACGAGTCCAACCGAACGCCGCTCATTTTCATAGTTTCTGATTTTTATGGCCACGGTGTCCTTTGTGGGCACCATCCAACTCTCATGCCTTGTCTGCGTGGTATACATCTAGCGCTCGAAACTTCGGTGATCTACAATTGGAGTCGGACTCGAAGCTTGCGACTCATTTGCTAATTTTCTTCAATTTAATTGTACAATATCAATATTTATTATTAATAATTTAATACTTTAAAATAATGTTTTTAGATAATGTTAGCTATATAACATATATGTTATATGTTATACATGTAGACAATCACAATCTTGAACCCGCTAGTCCTAGAGTCCGTCTGTCAATTTCTGTATCACAGAACTCCCAGTGTTGTGTGGAGGACACAGAAAATTAGAAGTGCAATGTTGAGTGAGCCAGCCTGATGTCTGCCTATCAGTTTGTATATCGTGGAACTCTGGGTGTTATTTGTAGGACACAGAACAATAGAGACCCAATTTTCAGCCCGCCAGGCTGAGAACCCACAATTCAAAAACTGGCTAAGTATGGAATGAGGGATCCGTGAATGCTCTATAAAATCTGATATCCATACTTTATAAAAGTACATATTTACTATGGATTACTCGTTCCTCAGAAAATTTCTAGGTCTGGATCTAGCGGATACATGTGTTTAGATTTCCAGTTAGTTTTATATTGCCAACCCGACCGTCCGCTTGCCCGTTTCATATTGTACATATTACATGTAATATGTATTACATATTACATGTAATGTCTAATACATATTCAATTTTGAGCGCGCCACTCATGGAGTCCGTCTATCAAATTAGAGCCCGCCAGCCCGATAACCTGCGATACATATTACATGTAATGTGTAATACATATTCAATTATGTCTATGGATTTGTATATTGCGGAACTCTGAATGTTGTTTGGAAGACACGAGAAAATAGAAGTGCAATGTTGAGCCAGCCAGCCCACAAGTCCACAATCCAAAAAAGTGGCTAAGTATCGAATAAGGGGTCTGTACATACTCTATAAAATGTCATGTCCCTAGTTTATAAAAGTACATATAATAGAAGTGCAATGTTGAGCGAGCCAGCCCGATGTCTACCTGTCAATTTGTATATCGCGGAACTCTGGGTACTATTTGTAGGACATGGAACAAGAGAGACCCAATTTTCAGCCAGCCAAGTCGAGAACTTGCCATCCAAAAACTGGCTAAGTATGGAATGAGGGATCCCTGGATGCTCTATAAAATCTTATATCCATACTTTATAAAAGTACATATTTACTATGGATTACTCGTTCCTCAGAAAATTTCTAGGTCCAGAACTGGCGGATACAGGTGTTCAGATTTCCAATTACTTTTATATTTCCAGCCCAACCGTCCGCTTGCCCGATTCATATTGTACATATTACATGCAATGTTGAATACATATTCAATTTTGAGCCCACCACTCGTGGAGTCCGTCTGTCAATTTAGAGCCCGCCAGTAGGATAACCTGCGATACATATTACATGTAATGTGTAATACATATTCAATTATGTCTATGGATTTGTATATCGCAGAACTTTGAATGTTGTTTGGAGGACACGGAACAATAGAAGTGCAATGTTGGCCTAGCCAACCCGCAAGCCCACGATCCAAAAAAGTGGCTAAGTATGGAATAAGGGATCTGTGCATACTCTATAAAATGTCATGTCCACAGTTTATAAAAGTACATATTTAGTATGTATTGATCCTTTCTCAAAGCCCGCCAGAGCTGGAGTCCATCTGTGAATTTATATATCGCAGAACTCAATAGAAGTACAATGTTGAGCTAGCCAGCCCGCAAGTCCGCTTGTAAATTTGTATATCCTGGGATTCTAGGTGCTATTTGTAACACACAGAACAATAGAGGCCCATTTTTTGAGCCCACGAGCTCGATAACCCACGATCCAAAAAGTGTACATGCTCTATAAAATCTCAACCAAACCGCAAGTCCGCCTGTCAATTTGTATATTGCAGAACTCTGACTACTATTTGTAGGACACGGAACAATAGAGGCATATTTTAAAAATAACCTGACAACCCGAGTACCCGGGATTCACAAAGTGGCCAAGTTTGGAATGCAATATCCGTACATGCTCTATAAAATCTGATGCCCATACTTTATAAAGGTACATATTTTTTTTCCCTTCTTTGTACACATACTGGTCTAGTCACAACACAGTTGGTCTTTCACATGAATTATGAAATATGCAGCAGGAGTCTGACCGACCGCTTTGCTTTCCTTAGCCAATTTTATGCCTGTGGGTTCCCGCTACGCGTTATCGAACTCTTATTCCCCGTGTTTCGAGTGTACATATTGCATCCAAAACTTGGGTAATCCATGTCTATGCTCGCGGGTTTCCAAACGACAGAGTACCAGATTTCATGTCCATCTATATCTCTACATCACGAGTTCAACCTACCGCCATTCCTTTTCATAGTTCGCGAATTTTATGCCCACAGGTTCCTTTATGGGCGCCATCCACCTCTCAAGCCCCGTGTGCCCGGTATACATCTTGCACCCAAAACTTTGACGATCTACAATTGGACCCGCACTCGAAGCTTACGACTCATTTGATAACTTTGTTTAATTAAATTGTAGAATATCAATATTTAATATTAATAATTTAGTACTTGAAAATAATTTTTTTAGATAATGTTTATATATGTGTGTGTGTGTGTGTGTGTGTGTGTGTGTGTCTTTTTTCTAAATCTTTGATGCTAACAACTCATTGTGCAGGCACAAAGATCGATGGGCGCAAAGATCGAGAAGATATGCCATTAATGCGCACTAAACCAATATTTGCGGAGGCTTTTCTTATCCCTTCCCAGTGTTAATTTCAAATAC
Organism: Picea engelmannii; assembly: GCA_009831015.1. Lineage (NCBI taxonomy): Eukaryota > Viridiplantae > Streptophyta > Pinopsida > Pinales > Pinaceae > Picea > Picea engelmannii. Next base: position 893,433 of record ML780301.1, read on the forward strand.
CATGGAATGTCATTTGCACGTTGTCAGCTTGGTTCGTTCACAAAACCTTCAATCCTTAAATGTTCTTCTTCGTAACTGCCACCTTCGCACTTCTAAGTATGCAATAATTAAGCTTTACTTCTAACAACTCACCATACAACACGCATAGAGATTGTCATTAATGAACAAAGAGCTTGAGGAGATTTTCCATTCGCACGCATTGAACCAACATTTCTGGGGGGTTATATTATCCCCTCCATTTGTTCATTTCAAGCAGCGTCTGGAGAAAACCAACGTTTTCATAAAATATTGGCAGCACCTCCATAACAGTTATGTAGAGATACAGTGAACATCTTCGGACCTGAGGACCAAAACCACCACAGTAACAAAGCATCACTCCAACGACCTGCCACAGTGACAAAGCAACCCAAAGTTCTTCAAAAGGACAAGGTTCATCCTAAAATTGATAGTTCTCACAAGCTTCTCGTGGAGAAGAAGGGAAAAAGAATTGTAGGGGAGGTGGAGGAGCCCGAAATTGAGAGTGAAAACATGGATCTTGACGTTGATCTGGATAACATATTTTGCAACCTTGAACAACCGGGAGACACGATTCACCATAGCTACCCAATGGACATAGTTGATGCCAAATTGTTTTACAAAGATGAATCCTTTGTATTCCAGAGTGTTGTTTTTGAAAGCAAATCTAAAAAAATAATTATTGAAAAAAGAGATGTAAAAAATAAGAAAAGAAAACATCGTTCAGAACTTGACCTTGCCAATATGCAGGCGTCCAAAATCTTTGAACTTCACATGGAAACCGAAGATGCTCTTCATGATTCCATTGGAGTTGTTATCCCCATTTTCTAGGGATAACTAGGAGATCATGTCTCGAGGCCCGTAGGTCCTAGACATGGAGTACCAAGAGCAGGATTGACCTGAGCATGGCCCTGGAGGGCCCATGTTTCTTCTTCTTCATCAGACTTGTCCTGTCAGCAACAATAGCATCCATCACCTTCGGCTTGGACTTGTATTGGATAAGACTCTTGCTTCATGAGGTAATTGGTCCAGGTAACATGGTATGTGTCATGTTTGATCATTATAACTTTCAGATATATGCATCAGATTTCTTTCATTTCTGACGACTGCTTGGATCTTACACTAACCCACTTGACCATAGTTTAGGGGATTGACAGGGTACCCTAGCGAGCTTGTACCCATAGGTTTTGGTTAGCTACCAGGGGGGATTTTGAAGAGCCATCATCCGCTCCCATCATATTATCATTTTTACATCTTATCTCCCATTCATCTATCTCATTCCCCTTGTCCGGACATTAGGATGACCTATTTGTGGGGTTACACCTTATCCTGTGGGAAGAAGGGGCTAAAGGCCCAGGCGGTAAAAGCAGCTGGTAAGAGATAAAAGCCAATAAAAAATAAAACCTAGAGATGCCTCGCCCAGGGATCCCCGAGAAGGCAATAAAAATCCTCTCGATAAGAAACAAGAGGGACCCGAAGAAAAATAAAAAAACAAGACCTAGCCAAGAGGATGGGGGGTCTCATCACGAGCTAGCACATTGTGTTCATAGGTACCTAGCAATATGACATTGTCATTATCTGGTTACCATGCTAGGGCAGTGACCTTTGGTTGCATGGCCAAGGGAAAGGGGGTCTCTTCACGAGCCAGCCTTATCATCTCCGTGAAAGTACTTGTGGGTAACATTGCCAGCTCTGGTCACCATGCCAAGGCAGTGTCCTCTAGTTAGACCTTGAAATAAAGAGAAAGAAAAAGTAATAAAGAAAAGAAAGAATAAAGGCAATAAAGGGCTTGGAAAGAATTGCATCCATGACAGGTACAACTCGCCTCCTACAAAGGCACCCACAGATAATATCACCCCTGTCTTTCACTATGTCTGGACATCCTTTGACCACACCACCTCGTGTTACATGGCTTGGATGATATCCTTTGGAAACTTTCCTTTTCTTATGGATGCTGGCCCAATAGGGCACTTTGTCTTTTTCTTCAGCTTTGTATAGTAGGTCATTGTAATGTCTTTAAGCTATTAGATGATATTCTAGGGGTTTTATGCATGCATTTGATAAAATTAATGATGAAATATGATTGACATTGCTATGATCCCGAGGACTAATGAGCCCATGGAGGGCGAAGTTTTTGATGTGCAGGACCATGCCTGACGGACAGGTACCAAGTGGACCGGTACACATGGGGAGATGATTAGTTTGGACCTCCATGGGGCTGAAGAGCCCATCAGATGGTTGTTGGGACCTCATCAGGGGTAGAGACAGGACAATGATTGGTCGAGCCTTTGCACGAGAGAAGAAGAAGGACATTTTCATCCATGACGCCTTGGCTGAGCCCAGCCCTAGGGGGTTGACCCACTGCAGGTGGAACGTGTCCCTCTGTTGACCCAGGACGTCCTCTAGAGACCCTTGATGTCACCTCCAGCACATGGCAGTTTGACAGGGCAATTTAGCATGTGTGGCAGAGTTTAGAGGTCCAGAGAGGGCCAACATTTGCCATCTAGTGCTATGATTTTCCCTAAAAAGGGCCAATGTCTCCCTCAAAGGGGCTAGGCATCTTGCTCAGTGCTCATTTAGGGTTTTCTTTTACCAGTTTAATGTAAAACAGTATGATTATTAGTTATTAGCCTTGTCGGCTATTTTAATGACCTAATTTTAATTAAAGGTCATTGGATGATATATATTGAGGATGTTTTCCCTCATTTTGACATAACACAATTCACTCACACTTGTGAGGTCTGATTTTTGCACCCTTCTTGGGTATATTTTTCTTACTAAGTGAGGTGCACTTGCTATTGGAAGGATATTTTTGGCATCTTGTGGCATTTCTCTCAAGGAAGGTTTACAACTAGAGTTTTCTTATGCTTCTCTTCATGATATGTAAGTGATTTTCTTGCAAAACTTCTTAATTGAATGATTGTAGGTCTAATTTCTTGCATTTGCTTATTAAATTGCTGATTTGAAACCCTAGGTAACAAGCACACAAGTAGGTCATTGTTACATGTCCCCTTAGAGAGAGATTTTTCAGCCATTGAAGAAGAGGAATTGAGCTTAGCCTTTGCTACACTCATCTTGCTTCTTCCCTTAAGCTAGTGTTGAAGTTTATAGGTTGAAAGAGGGTGACGTCCTACGCCTAGGTTATCTACACCTAGGGCCATCATCTAGGGTTTGAAAGCCTTGTCCTTACAACACTTTCTCCCTTAGACTTATTATTTATGCTAGCCGTTTTGCCAAGTTGACCTAAAGAAGGAGGAAAGAGCACGAGGCCTTGCTTAAGCAACACTGGAGTGAGCCTCTTTCCCCTAGGGTTTTGATTCTAGGGCCCTACCTTTGCAACACCCTAGAACCCTTCCTTCTAGTCTTTAAGTCTTCATCCTTTCAAGACCTTGTGCCCTTATCTTGTTTGACTCCATATACCCTAAGGCACTGATATCTAACCTCCAACGTAGAAGTCTTAGTGTACAAAACCACTTTCAAAACTATAATTTTGAAACCCTAACTAACAAACTAACCTAATTAGGGCTGACGTCATAGTTGGTTATCTCATCTTGACGCAACAAAAGTTGAATATAAGCAATTAAATGATGATTTGAAGCATTTATTGAGCAAATTGTTGATTGGATATATTGTTAGCTTGATCACATTGATAGATATTGATGAATTGATGCTCTTTCATAGCTAATTGACAAAACGTTGACTTCATTTGTATCTATTGCTTTACATTTCTTATTAAATGATATCAGATGGTTATTGAAGTACTAACCCTTTGAGTTATAGCCTGCATGTATTGTATTGTTGTTGTCTTGTTTAGGGCAGGTGTTTTCAATTGGGCATACACTTCATTATTGGCTATTTAGCCGGACTATCTGACCTAGGTGGTAACCTGTGAGGAGGAAACTTTAACCTTGCTTTATACCTTAGCCTCTTCAAAACCCCAGGTTGCCGGGGACGTCTCCCCTGGGTTAACCTCCCTAAATAGAAAGAACCTCCCCATTGAGGTGACATTGGGTGGGGAAGGTTCCTGTTACGCCAGTTTTCCCTTTATCCTTTAGCCTTTAACCTAAACTACAAACTGCGCGATAACATGAGTCATTGAGGCCGAGAATGCCAGACTAAAGGACTAGATCAAGGAATTAGAGGAAGCTTTGTTTCCTATGCGATTGCTTCGCAGTCCTTTGGCAATAACCATGCCTGCAACTCCCTACACCAAACCTAAAAGGCTCCTCCACCTTCCTCGCATCGTGTATAGAATATGCGGAGAAAAAGATCAACAAAAGAATGGAACTGATTACCAAGGCTTGGGAAACATCACAAAATATGTAATCCCTGGGAAGTAGCGCACATAACTTGCTCGAACTTCTGCAGATGGATTTAAAAATGAACAAAATTTCTATTTGCACACGGTCATCCCTTTTTCCTTTCATGTCAACAACATGGTAGACATGACAAGAAGCCAACATGACCTCCCGTCCAAAAAACGACTCACTCAATTAGAAGCATGCTGGAAAGAGAGGGTGAAGAACCTGTATATGATCGTACAATCATGTGAGTAAGCAATATCAAAGAAAGAAACATTATTCACAAAGCTTGCCAAAATAGACTTAGTCGGAAGGACCAACGACTTCCAGGACCCCAACTTAATAGTCAACTCGTTGACGTCAACCAAGCAAGCTTTCACTAACCAAGTTGATAGTTTTAAGGCGTTGTCTTTAGAAATTTTTTACAAGATTCTTGAATATCATGAAGAACACATGGACAACTGGCTAGTGCGTTATTCAGTACAAAATGGAGACATTCATCAGGCTCTGTGTAATATTTCTATTGATCTAAGCGAATTAGAAAATGAACTTTTCAGCATTAAAATCCGGAATGACATCAACGTCGCCCCCTTGAAAAGCTACATTGAAGAGAACTTGAAGCGGGTTGCCGACGAAATCTAACAAGAAAAGTCATCAACAAACAAATAGCAAAAATACTTATATGGAACATTGCTATAAATACTTTGTTTATCAATCTAGTTATTCAAGCAGGTCCGAGATGAAAACCAACAGGAAAAGGCATCAACAAACAAATACCAGAAATACTTATATGTACCATCACTATAAGTCTATACTTATAGTCCTTTCTTTATCAATCCAGTTATTCCACCTTTTTCGAATAGAAATATATAGCCAAAGACTGATATCTTCCCATTTCTACTTTTCAGGTATTACACTCTATCGTCTCCCACTTCTTCTTTCCACAATCCTATTTCTTGTACATATTTCTCTTATGGTCCACGGGAGCCCCAATCCCAGTCTATATGACAAACACATTTAAATTTCTAGGAATATGTAGCAAACTATTGTTTTTTCATATATTCCAAATAAAGCTATTCTTTTGTTTCCATATATATTTATGTGCTCCTAGATTTTCATCTTCAGCTATGCTGAATGTCAAGACATTCTATTTATTTTATTTCAATTGTCTTTTTTCTAATGCATATCTTTTTCTGCTTCGTCATTTTCAAAATTAAATTTGAGATAAATCACTCATTCAAATTTGAGATATCGTATTTGACATAATATATATATATATATATATAT
>ML780301.1:899063-914906 GCA_009831015.1 Picea engelmannii
TAAAATTTCTAGGAATATGTAACGCGCTTTTTATTTATTTTTATATAAATGTCATAAAATTGTGTTCAATACTTTTTTTCTACTCACACATATAGAGAGTATGACATTTCTTGCATCTTTACCACCTGTCCTTCATGCTACTTGCCACATCTACACTGCAATTTCAAGACCCAAGTCCAATTGTGCTATTACTTCAACACGAGGCCCTTAAAATTCAAATAGTCCGCTTGTCAATTTGTATATCGCGGAACTCTGGGTGCTATTTGTAGGGCACGGAACAACAGAGCCCAAATTTTGAGCCCGCCAGCCTGATAACCCGCTATCCAAAAAGTTCCTAAGTATGCAATGAGAACTCCGTGCATGCTCTATAAAATCTCATGCCCATACTTTATAAAAGTACATATTTGGTCTCTATAAAAGTTAATATGTACTTTATAAAAGTACATATTTCGTATGTATAATTTATGGTGTCCAAGAACCTATACTTTGATAAATTTCAATTTCTTTTCTGTCCAAGAGGTCTTCTTTTAAAGAAAACTAATTCGGCAATGCTAATTTAAAGAAAACGAACCTATGTAGCAAATGTTACTACTATTCTACTGTATGCTAAATTTTTTGTGTCCAAGAACCTTTTAAATGTAATACTATTGTACACTATTTTTTTTTGTCCACGCTCCTTTTAAATCTTGCCTGTTCTATCAAACTTAGATACTAGGAACCTTCGTTGATGTAGCAGACATTAATAATTTATGATAAATTTAAAATAAAACTAATTCGGGAATACTAAATTCTGCATGGATACCACATGTACTGCAACTTGCAACCCACGTGTCTGTACACGGTCGCATTTACTCCCATTCCAACCTGGCAGGGACTACGCTGCCATGCAACACTTGTTTTCATTGGCACTCAAGAAAAACTTTTTATCGGTGCTTGAAACCGTTTATTATATCGACACATGAAAATAACTTTAGTCTAGTGAGTGAATGGTTCAACTTCACCGATGTTTGAAACTTTCTACTTCAAAATTAGTCTTTGGGATTTAAACATTTTTGAGTTTTTCTTTAAATAAAAATGTTGTTTGCTAAACTACATGAAATGCATAAGATTAGTCAAATCAAATATGCCTAAAAGTACTTGTGAAATCAAAGAAAAGTGGTACCCAACATTTTAAAATTTTAGGGTGTGTTGTGTAGTCAACAAATTGAAGTGTAATTGTCAACACTTTCCTTCTAGTTTTAGAGAATATTTCACAAACTTTGCCATAAGTTATCAAAATAGTTAGTGAATGCACTATATGGTTTTAGAAAAAACACCATCATGTTATTATGGTGAAAGGCGCTTTTTGAGCATATATGAAGTGCTGAAAGTATTTAATAGTGTCTAAACTATCATATCAAATGGTTAGAAAATATTTAGACACTAACATGCATCACTGCAACTTTGATAAAGAACCCTAGTTCATCCTTTCGATAGAGATACCAAGAGGATATTGGTTAAATGAAGACATAAGCTACAATTTTTTTATAGAGCATTTCCCTAGGCATGCAAATTGTATGAAGTCATCTTCTACCACTACCGTTGTGGACAATGAGAAGAAAACTGCCCAATTTCAAGAAAAATATTAGCACTCACATATTCAAAGATTATAGCATAGGCCTTCAAGACACCTTAGCACCCACAAACATTCAAATTATTCTACAATGTCACCTACATTGAAATAGAACAACACAAAGTATGATAATTGATAGAGGCATGATGAACAAAGTTATGCAAAGAAGAAAAAAAGATAGATGAAAGGGCATAAGTCCATACATCCTCATTGCACTAGGCAAATATTTAAAAACATGGCCAATCCATGCTTCAATCTTGCTCACAACCTCCATAGACTCCAAAAATTAGTAATATACTCCAAATATTAGTAATATACTCCATTGTAACCAAAATTGTTTAAGACTCCTAAAACTACCTCCCCCCACTTCCATAGTTGCAACGACCACATAAACCCCATCGATTTAACTTCCAAAATTCTCTCCTGCCTTTCTAAAAGAAGAAATATTCCTAACAAACCTCTCCTCTCATGTCGAATATCTTGCATGATTGGGAAACCTAGAGTGCTCCTTATCCACTTCTTCCACAACTCCTTATCTTAATGGGACTCAATTACCATAACAAAGCATACTCCTCCACCAAGGTCAATGGGGAAAACTCCCCATCTTTTGTTCCTCCACTAATCAATCTTGTGGATGCTTGATTGGAGATCACATACCCCATCAATGTCAATCCATTAATACCTTTCTGCATGACCCTCCCACAAACATTTAAGAGACTATCCAAGACACCCTCCACTCTGATTAATCTCTAATAAACAAATTTGATCAATGCACAAAAGTAGAGAGCAAACTAACCTTGTAGCAAAATGACCCTATTTTTTACTACAAATTTGATATGAATTCGACAAAAAAATTGTGCACTATTAGATTTCCACGACGCCAATAATTTTTCCCAATTTTGAATTTACTGAATCATTAAAAAAAACTATCAAAATACTAGATAAATCAAAACTCTAAATTCTTATATCTCCAATATATTTTTTACATAATTAAATTACTTCCAAAAATAACTCAAATTATGCATATGCTTACTTCTTCAATTCCCTTGGGAGGGGATTCTAAGATTCTAACATCTCTTAGCCACCACATGGGATGGATTCTAACATTCCTTAACCACTTCATGGGATGGACTCTAACCGGGATGGACTCTAACCGAGACCACCTCATTTAGCACTTTTGTTATCAAATTATGCATATGCTTACTTCTTCAATTCCCTTGGCAGGGGATTCTAACATCTATTAGCCACCACATGGGATGGATTCTAACATTCCTTAACCACTTCATGGGATGGACTCTAACCGAGACCACCTCATTTAGCACTTTTGTTCTCCCCACTACACAGGCACGCCTCTTCGGAATGGATCTACTCCCTTTTCCACCAAGTGATGGTGCCATGCCCACTCATCCAGAGCCACTCGAGAAGCTTCACTGATGGCACCACTATCCATTCTTAAGCCACTCACCACGCTTCACTGAAGCAACACAAACGTCACCCAAAAGAAATGCGCGTGAAGATGCCCACACTCGACTACCGCAGTGGATAGAGATTGAGACAAGCTCAACCGTGGGAAGTGTCGACAGGTACAATAAACCAAACCCATCTCTTGAATGCCAGATTGTTTGGAAAAAAATGCGAGTTTGAAAGCCGAAAATGTGGAAAAATGCAAGAGTTTGGAAGCCGAAAATGTGGAATTTAAATAGAGAATCAAGAAGCTTATGAATTTGCAGACTGTTTAATAACATCTCTTGAAACAACCCCGATAAAGCTTGGTACAGTACAACTTCAATTAGAAGTAAAGGATTACAAGGGGAGAATATAAATGAGCAGAAACAAACAAAACACGAGTTGGAGTTTGAAATTGCAGCGAAGATCCATATAGATTATCTCTATATGAGACATAAGACTTTGGAATTGAACCCCAACAAAAGGAAGAATACAATCTAGCTCTCTTCACTATATTATAGACCATGCATTCCAGGCCTACACAAAAAAATTAGAAGGGATTTGGTAAGAGGTTACAATCGTTAGTGAAACATGCTCCTCACTATTGCAGTTGGCCAAATCCTCTATGCCAACTTAATAATGCCCAACATATATCTTTTCTAGTTTGCCTGTTTGCCTGGTTGCCTTAGCTAGCATCCTTTTGCACCAACTATTCAGATGAAATATTTTAAAGTACTATTGGACTTCACCAACCTGCGCTAAGTACTGCTGTCCCTGATCACTTCAATTTACGTTTAACTCCAACTCCAACACTCGTTGCAATCCAACTCTACAACATTGAGCTTCTCCTTCAACAGTCCCATACAGAGGCAGATTGTCTTGAGCCCATTATGCTCAGAGGAAGAAAACGTTTAAAACTGAATAATGGGAGCTGTCTCATCTTTTTTTCCACTTGAAAAAAGTCATAACTTCTTATTAGGTATGAAGGTATAAAATCTGTATATGCTTCATTCAGCTTTCTAAAATCACAAAGTCTCAAACAATACCAGATAATTAATCCCCTCCTATCTACCTTGCCAGCTGTCAAGGTTTACATTCACTATTCTTTGATAGAACTACCCCATTCTTTGCTCTTTAAAATCAACGGATATTCTTAATATCATCAAAAAGGAGTCAACACGTGACTGTCTTTCACCTTCTAGTTCCAAAAATAGAACATAAAAATTTTGGATGGCTCAAGGCCCATTTACTAGCATTGGGAGCCCTCTATGAACCTTAAACTCCACTTGCAGTCCTGCAGTATACCAGCAACAGTCCTAAATATCGGCCACACTTGCTAGGTCGTCAAGGTTTAGTTCTTGGATAGAAATTGCCCCATTCTTCAATCTGTACAAACCAAAGAAAAACTTCTCAAAACGGAGATTCTTAGCATCACCACAAAAGGTGTCAAACAGTGACGGGATTTTTATCTGCTAATTCCAAAAAACAATATAATTCAGAACTGTAGTATTTTGATATCTGTGCTATCTTATACCATAGGATATAAAAGCTAAAAGAACAGCTCCAGATCAAAGAAAAAAAATTGTATGGCTCAAGGCCCATTTACTAGCATTGGGAGCCCTGGGTGAACTATTTCATCCTTAAACTCCTCTTTCAGAGCTACTTTGTATTCCACCAACAGTCTTTTAAACAAAATGTCCACCTGTGAGAACACATGTTGGAAAGAAATATGTGTAAAATCCCTCTCCATTATCTTCAGCTGCTCCAAAATTGGAATTAAAGCAAATTTTCAATCCTGTACTCACCTGTCATCCAATTTGTTACCATTACAGAATCTCCAAATACATGTAGGTCTGTCACTCTCTTCTCTGCTGCCAATTTCAACAATAGCTTGAGAGCCATCAGCTCTGCATAGTTATTAGAACTTCCACCTAGACCAGCTTTGAATTGGAAATAATAAGAGTCCAATAGAAATAGTATTCCTCCTCCTCCACACATCTCTTGCTGCCCTTGGCTTTCTCCATCAAAAGAACCCGAGGCCCCTCATTTCAGAATTTCTGGGTGTTCCAATATCCTAACTTTTACTCTCTTCACAGGAACTTTGATGCTTTCATAGATGGTTCGAGTTTGTGAAGTACATTGAAAGATTGGGACCATCTTATCTTGGATTATGGCTGCATTCCTAGCAAGCCATATACCCCAGCCTCCAGGAGACCACAATAGGGAGTGCTCTGCAATTTTCCAGTTCCTTGCATTGCGTCCAGTATTTCAAGCATTCACCTACAGTTGACCTTTCCCAGATCCCCTCACCGCCTCTCAATGCTTCCATTTCTGGCCAAACCATCCTAGCATATGGACAATCAGTTAACAGATGGTTAATTGTTTCATCTGCCTGCTTGCCCAGGGCACAACGACCAGGTCCATGCCTGTTCCTTCTTTTCAACACCTCCCAAGTTAAAGCCTTATGTCTTAGGGCAAGCTACATAAATACATTTGTTCTAAGAGGAGCTTTTATTTACCACAGTATCTTGAACCACCATACTTCCTGGTTAACTTCCTCAAAACATTACTTTGTATCCCAGTTTTGATGTGTACCCCCCCTGGTTGCGTTCTTAGTCCATAACAAAACATCATCCCCCTCCTTTGTTCTAATATGGTTCTTTTTGAGTTGATCCACATAGCTCTTCCAGCCCTGTTATTCCTGTGCTGTCAACCTTAGTATATCACCAGATTTCCATCCCTGTTATTCCTGTGCTGTCAACCTTAGTATATCACCAGATTTCCATCCCTGATGCCAGATTGAAGTACTTTCAAGATCAGCAGCTTGACCAAGTTTGTAAATGCCTTGATTCTGAAGTTTTTCTATCATCTCTCTTGGAAGCCTATAAGCTTCCCCACTACCCACCGATGGGTCGGCCCCTATCTACTTTTCTTCCATTACCCACTTTCCAAGCCAACTAGGTGCCCACCAGAGGAAAGGACACTACCATTGCCTTCCAACTATAGACACATTGTGAACTGATTTATTTTCCTTAATTGAGTGTTCCATTGTTATAGGTTCAATGTACTTTTGAGTGATCACCTGTCTCCATAAACCGTCCATAGAGATTAACCTCCATAAACTTTTACTTGCCAAAGAAAAATATATTTTTCAAACCTCACTCAACGGCCCCTTTTGGTTTTGCCAAGGCCTGCCATTTAACTAATGGGATGCTCTTATTTTCTCTCTTTGCAGTCCACAAAAATTTAAAACATTTATTTATGACGGATTCCAAAACACCTTTTAGAATGAATGTCATTGTGTGCCAATATACTAGTATAGCCTCTAGTACTGTCTTAACTAAAGTTAATATTCCTCCTGTTACCGTCCTTATACACACTTGCAAACATGGACTAAGTCTCAATCCACTTAGTGTGTCCTCGAAGACACAATGTCTAAGTTCAAGCCCATTGTCACCTTGACTTGAACTTCTTCCGTCTAGGCTTACTCTTAGGGAAGCCAAGGGGGGTAGACCCTAGTTACTATGCGAGTTAAAAGATTACGTCTAGGAGTTAATTTTAATTTGTTAAAGGTTTAGGGGATCTAGCCTATATGAGAGTCAACAATGCAAAGTGCAATACTTCAATGAAAGACAAGTCCTTTTCCTAAGTCAACTAAGACTAGTGCCTAAGGTTGGGCAAGGGGTCAACTAGAGTTACAAAAGTTAGAAAGAAAGACTTTACAAAGTTTACAACTAGATACAAAAGAATTACTTTACAAAACAATTGAATTAGATACAAGTAAATGAAACAAATATCTATACAAAGAATACAAAGAATGCTAAAGATACAACAACAATATACAACTATCAACAAATGAAATAGGCAAGCACTAACTTGAAGCTAACTTGAACTAACTTGACTTATTTGTGCAGGGAAAGAGAAGATTGCTCAAAGAAGATCACCACAACACAACAAGCCAACAACCCAAACAATGAAGTGCCTCCACAAGATGTGCAACTTCAAGGGGTTGTCTTTAATGGCTTCAACACACAATTACAAACCGAAACAAGAAGTGCCTCCACAAGATGCGCAACTTCAAGGGGTGATTAAAGACAAATGCAAGATCAACAAAAGAGCCTCCAATGGGCAAGTGCGCAACTACTAGTTAATTATCCACAATGCTCAATAAATTCGCATGTAAAGTAACTTAAAGTGAAATGCTTGCTGAAATTATAGAGCATAAACCATCAAAAGATTATGAAATTAAACCAAGGTTGAATTAGATAAGTTTTAGGATTGATTAAGTTGATTAAGTGAAAATTTGAATCCTAAAACTATGTGACTTCCCTAGAATCTCCCCGCTTATACCAAAATGACTGCTGGGTGCTCAATAAGTGAGGCAAACAAGGCCACACCCTAGCTCCACAGGTCAATTCAGGGAACAAAAGTACTCCACAAGGGGGACACCTAGTGTCATGAGACCATCCCTGATCTAGCACCCCCTGCTTCTTCCTTGAGTCCCTTTTTTGGTGGCAAAGTTGAGACAAATAAGGTGCTCTAATTAAACTATATTGATTGAAGACATATGGATCTAAGGTAAATTGAACTTAGAATTAGTTAAGTTATGTTGAGTGCTTGCAATGTAAAGTGCTTGAAGAGTAAATTACAAGAAAGTAAAGATGCTTGAATGTACAAGTGCTTGAAAAGTAAATTACAAGAAAGTAAAGATGCTTGAATGTCCAAGTGCTTGAAAGTAAATGTGAAGTAAATTGATTGCAAGTAAAGTAAAGTAAATTGCTTAAGCTTGAAAGAGATTAAGTGATTGAACTTGAAAAAAAACAAATACTTGGAAATAAAAGAATTGCTTGAAAAACACAAGTAAGTTACTATGCCTCCATGGCTTAAGCAATGCAATGAAAAGAGCTTTTAAGATCTAAAGATAAACCATAAACACAAGAACTAGAAGAAATAAACCACAACTAATACCTAGCCTTACGATATGGGATGGTTGGCTTGGCCAAACCAATTGTAGGCAAACAAAATAATGAATGAAATGACCTGAAAATAAACTAATTCTAGCCACACAACCTTGTCTTAAGGACAAGTGGGGAAAACTAGAAATGAAAAGACAATGCTGAAAAATAAAACTAATTAACTAGCCTTACGATATAGGATGGTTGGCTTGGCCAAACTTTTTCCGAGGTGTAGGCAAATTAGAAATTAAAAACGCAGAAAATTAAGAACTTTTAGAGAAGGAAAGCCCTAGAGACTCTCTTGGGGCTTGCATACAATGGAAGAAAGAAGAATAAATGTTGGGAATATGTTACCCCAACTAGGAGGTTAATATTTGACTTGTAGATGCCCCAAATGCACTGTAATCCCTCCCAAATGTCACCAACCTGCAAAAAATCAGCAAACAAAAGCTTGCTGGAAATGCTTCAAAAGTGACAAGAAACTTGAGAAAATTTTTGTTGCAAAAACCAAAAATTTTCTGTGTAAATTTAAGCAAGTTATAAGTATATAAATGACCTATCTAAGCATGTTAGTATACCAAAATATTATGGAAATGAACAACAATTAAAAACAAAAAATTTTAGAGGGTGAATGTGGGTAAAAATGGAGATTTCCAGATCTGAAATCTTCTATTAAAACCTTAGGCAACCTTGCCAATATTCAATGCTAAGCTACAAGAAACAATAGGAAGTGAGCAGATCTATATATGAAATGAAAATACTTTGAAATAACTACCAAGGAGCTCACTAGATCTATGATAATACTATCATAAACCTAAACAAACAAAATACTTTGCTCAATATTCCTACTATAGATCTTCAAAGCTAAGCATGAAACATAAAAATGCACAAGAACAAGATCACCTCATGAAAAATATGGCACCAAGAAGACTCCCAACACCATATGTCCTCCAAAGATTTTTTTTATTCAATAGCAAGCTTGAGCAAACACTTGCCACAAGCTTGAGAGAAGAACAAGAGCAAAAAAGAGCAAGAGCAAAGAGTGGGAGATGAGAGATTTTGGCATAGTAACAATACCAAGAGTAGATGTGTGAAATGAGGGAGGGGAGCAGTGTTGCCAGAAGCGGGAGCGTCGGAAGCGAAGCGTCCGGGAAGCGTCTGTGTATATATATATATATATATAATTTTTTTTTATATATATTGCATTTATATTCAAAAAAATATGTAGAAAGATAAATTAGCTGCAGAATATATGAAAACATGCATATTTGTACATCAATATAGATAGAAATGGCATCCATACTACATAGTTCATTAATGATTAATCATTTGAGCATCAACCATCTAGATTCTAGATTCTAGAGTCCTCCATGTCATAATCATCAAGATTGGCATCACTACCACTGCTCTCTCCTCCATCCTCCTCCTCCTCCTCCCCTATATCCAATGCAATCCGTGCATTTGTTGATGTGGAGGATGACCCCTCAAGAGGATCACCATCATCAAAAGTGACCGACTCTAGCACTAGTTCATTAAGATCGAAGTTGGCTAATGCCAACTCAACACTGTTGTTCAAACCCATATCATCAAGAAACACATCCCACATATTTGTCTTTCCCTTCAATCACTCTTCTCTCTGCCTATATATAAGACGGAGGTTGGTGTGCACATACACCACTAAGTCACCTGACACGACGACAAAGAGAAGAGTTAAACAAAAGAGTTTATACTTGAGTGAATGGTACATTTTTACTGGGGTCGTGACAAAAGAGTTCAACAATCAACGCCACCAACATCGAGGTACATAAAGGGCTTGGTTCTCTTGATTAAATGTTAGTTCCATACCCTCATACATGATAGAATCCAGTGGAAACATTGCAATCTTGCCATTCTTGAAATCCTGAAAACTGTTAAGTCTGCTGAATTTTGAATGGGACCTAAAATTCTACTTTCTCCATATGAGGTTGGAACCACTCTCAAACATCCTGAAACAATTAATGGTAATGTTAAAAATTTAAGTAACACTTTTACTTTAAGAATTTAACATTACCATTAATTACTAGGGTGGGTGAAATGGAGGGGGTGGGGACCCCTTTAAATAGCACTAGTAAGGCAAAATAACCCTCAACTGCACACTAAAACACTTCATTCCCCCTTGGAAGTGCGCGGGCCTTCCTCGGAAGCGCATGTGAAGCGCCCTCCAAAGCGCGCTTCAGAAATTTGGAAGTGCGCTTCAGCCCGAGCTTCCTGGACACACTCGCCCGGATCGAGCTTCGAGGCTTCGAAGCGNGGGGGGGGGGGGGGAAGCTTCCGGTAACACTGGAGGGGAGGCTCTTATTTATACTTAGGAGCCAAGTGTTACCCCTCTTGGATTCTCTCCAAGTGTCCATCAACTAAGAGTCATTGAGCTTCTCAAGGGGGGCACACTTTTAGGGTTTTGAGCAAGCTAGGGTTTTGGTAGATGAGTGAGGGGGTGAGGTGGCACCTTTTTGACTTTGTCCAACAGTAAATTAGACTTTTGGGATAGAACTTAGGGAAAAAGCAAGTTTCTTATTTTAATTTTTCACTTAGCTTGACTTTTTCCTCAAGGGGGGCACACTTTTCTTAGGGAGATGGTTGGTTTGAAGTGGGGGTTAGATGAAGGGGATTTATAAGTTAGGAAAAGTGTTTCTCTAACTTAGGAAAGGGGTTTAGGATTATCTCCCACTCTTTCTCTAACCTTTTTGCTTCATTATTTACAAAAGTTGACATTTTGACTTTGTCAATTAAGCAATTAAATTGCTGACTCTAGACTGACTTGGACTCCCCATGGACAATGACCTAGAAAAAATTGTCCAATTGAGTTGAAACTTGGTCCAAGGGTGTAGGGGGTCTCATTCCATTTCTTTTGAGTACAAATACCCCTATCAAAAATCCCAAGGACCTAGTTTTTACTTTTTTCATCAAAAATAATTAAAATTACCATTAAATGGGTAATTTAAAAAAATAAAAATATACTTTAAACTCGACGGAATTCCGCAAGACTCTAGGAGATGTCTAGCATGGTAATTTACAATATTCCTAGACACTAGCTACCATAGGGCTCGACCATTAGAATGCCTTTCACCACTTTGGAGGATTATTGTGGGAGTGAAAAACTCAAGGGAAATTAATAAGTCTGGTTAGGCCAAATTAATAACCCGAGGAAAAAAAACACTCGATGAAAGAGACTCCTCTAATGATGAATTCCTAGGCAACTGACCTAAACTATGATCCATGCAAACCCATTACATTATTATCCTACGCATGGGAGCAGAAATTCCAATTACAAAAACATGTGTTGAGATCAAAACTGCCTTGTAGAACTAGTAAGTCTTCAAACTAGTAGCACCATCAGGTACATATCATCATGGCACATGGAGTTAACCCCCTAGTTGAAATAGGTGGTCAACACCTCCCAACAAAGCCACCTATTAACCACATCTTAGTTCTATTTTCAATCTTTTCATCAACCACTTCCAATCCCTCTTCCTATAGTCATTAGGTTTCATATAGGAACCCACGATACTTAAAGCCTTCTTGGAAGTCCACCTTCTGAAAAGGAAAGGCCTATAGAGTCCTTATTTGCTCCTCCTCCACACCACTGAAAACAATTGCTGACTTATGCATATTTATTTCCATTCCCATTGCTATAGAGTACTGGTCCAGAATCTCCTTAAGTTTATTTACATCCCTTCTAAATCCATCACAGAATAATAACACATTGTCTACAAACAATAGATGGGTCAAAAAAAAGATCTTCCTATCTTTAGGCCACCCGAAGACTTTGTTCTTTTAGCTTATGCAATTGCTTTTCTTAATCCTTCAGCAATGATCATAAACAATAAGGGGGACATAGAGCATCCTTTCCATAGTCATCTAGAAGGCTTGAAGAAATCTGAAGTTGATCCATTCATGAGTATTGCAAAGGAAACAAATGACAAACATCTCATTATCTAGTTCACCATTTGAAAAAAAACAATATGAATGAGAATAAGTCTCAAATATAGCCAATTGGATCAGTCATAAGCTTTTGAAAGATCAAGTTTCATAACTTTAGCCTTCATTCTTTGATTTTTAATTGAGTGCAAACCCTCTTGGGCCATTCCTATCGCTTCACAATTTTTCCCCTATGGAGGAACCCAAACTGTTCCTTTGAAATTGTCTCTAAAAATGTTCTATTAACCCTAACAACAATAATTTTTGCAATTATTTTATATATGCAGTTACACAGGGAGATAGGTCTAAAGTCATCATAGGATTCTGAGTAGTTCTTTTTAGGGATTAAAGTTAGAAAGTTGGAATTAAATGCCCCGAACACCTTCCCTGTTTTTTTGGTATCCTCCACCACCCTTAACATGTCTTCTTCTAATGAGTCATAGAAATCTATAAAAAAATCTACAGTCCAGCGGCCAGCCATCAAGAGTTGGACTCTTGTCTTTTTGAAGAGATACCAATACATCCTTTAATTCCTTCCTTGTCACTTCCTCCACCAATCCTTCATTTTCCTCCTCTCCTACAAAACTTGGAAAGTAGGAGATTATCTTCACTATTTCAGATATATTAACCCTGTCCATATCTTTATATAAATCTTTGAAGTGAGAAACCCAAATGCCTGCTATGTCCTTGAAAGTCCTAGCTGTACTGCCATCTTCCTTCTTCATTTCTCGTATGGTATTGATGTTTTTTCTATGTTTAGCATAATTATGGAAATATTTAGTGTTTTTGTCTCCATTAGCCAACCATAGAGCCCTGCTCTTTAATTTTCATTGGGCTTCTTTTTCATCTAGAAGTTTCCTCCTAGATTACTCCAATTCTTTTAAACTGTTCTTGACAAGATCATCAAACCTGCATGTTTCCGTCCTTATACACACTCGCAAACGTGGACTAAGTCTCGGTCCACTTAGTGTGTGCTCGGAGACACAATGTCTAAGTTCAAGCCCACTGTCACCTCGACTTGAACTCCTTCTGTCTAGGCTTACTTCTAGGAAAGCCAAGGGAGATAGACCCTAGTTACTATGTGAGTTATTAGATTATGCCTAGGAGTTAATTTTAATTGGTTAAAGGTCTAGGGGGATCTAGCCTATATGAGAGTCAACAATGCAAATGCAATATTTCAATGCACAAGCAAACCTTTCCCTAAGTCAACTAAGACTAGTGCCTAAGGTTGGGTACTGGGGTCAACTAAGTTAAAGGGAGTTTAGATTTTACAAAGATTACAACCAAATTTACAAAAGAATACTAGATACAAGATTCTACAAATTAGACTAGATACAAAAGAATGAAAGAAACAACTATCTACAAAGTTAACGTGTAAATTAATGAAGATGCAATATATACAAAAGCAACTAACTTGCAACTAACTTGTAAAGAAACTTGAATGTGCAGGTAAAGAAGATACTCAAAGGAAAGTACAACCACAACACCTCAAACCAACTATCCCAAACAAGAGTGCCTCCAAAGGATGCACAACTTCAAGGGAGGAGACCAATCACATCAAAATACAACTCAAACTCAAAATTAAAGCTTTGAAAAGAGGCCTCCAAGGGTTAAAGCGCAACTTTAGATCACTTAGTCCAACCCACAAGATGCTTAAAATAAACTTGCATGTAGATGTAAAAAGTAGAGTGCTTGCAACATGTAACTTAAGCATAAACCATAAAAATATCCCAAAGTAGATTGCCCAAGGTGGATTAGATTAGGATTGCTTAATTTATTAAGATGAAGTGTGAATTCTAGACTAAGTGACAACCCAAGAACTCTCCCCGCTTGTACCAAAAGAATTGCTGGGTGCTCAATAAGTGACGCAAACAAGGCCACACCCTAGCTCCACAGGTCAATCCAAGAACAAAAGTACTCCACAAGGGGGACACCTAGTGCCGTGAGACCGTCCCCGATCTAGCACCCCCTGCTTCTTCCTTAGGTTCTCTTTTTGTTGGAAAAGTTGAGATACTAAGTGGTGACCTATTAAGCTAGATAATTTTAGGCCTTAGAGACTAAAAGTAAATTGAGCTTAAGTGAATTAAGTTGAGTTAGATTAGTTGAAAGTGATTATAATGTATTGCTTAAAAAAAGTGAGCTTGCAATATAAAAGGAAAGTACTTGAAATATTAAGACTTGGAAAGTAAAGTACTTGAACTTAAAATTGCAAGAAAGTAAAAGCTTGAAAGTTAATTACTAGATTATACAATGCTTAAAGAGAGTAAATTGCAAGACATTAGAAGTAATTTAATGATTATTAACTTAAAAGCAAAACACTTAAATGAAAATGACTTGCAATGAAAATAAATGAGCAAGATGAACAATGTAAATTAGTTATGCCTCCATGGGCCTAAGCTAACATTAGGTGATTATTTCTAGATCTAGATTATTTTAAACCATTAAGCACATAAAGAAGTAAAACTCAATGCTAACCTAGCGTTACGATTTTGGGGGTTGGCTTAGCCAAGCTCACTCCAAGGTGTAGGCAAAAAGAAAGAAAATGCATAAATTAATTACAAAGAGAGGAATGCAAGCCCTTTAAGCTTGCTTACTATGTAAGAAGGAGAAGAGAAGAAAAGGGTATTTGTTATTCAATTTTGGGAGGCTGATATTTGATTTGTAGATCCCCCAAATAGGCTATAATTCCTCTCAAATGTCACCAATCTGCAAAAAATCAGCAAACAAAAGCTTGCTGAAAATGCTGCAAAAAGTGACAAAAACTTGTGAAAATTTCTGTTGTAAAAACCAGAAATTTTCTGTGTAAATTTCAGCAAGTTATAAGCATATAAATGACCTATCTAAGCGTGTTAGAACACCAAAATATTATGGAAATGAACAACAATTAGAAACAAAAAATTTTAGAGGGTAAATGCAGTGTTCCAGGGGATGCGTCCCCTAGGGTGGGGGTCGTGGGGAACGCGTCCCCCACGTCCCTGGGACAGGGGGACTCCAGGGGGGACGTTTCTCCACGTCCCCTTTTTGGGGAGACTTGGGGGGACTTGGGGGGACACGACTCCCCAAGGTGGGGGACGAGACTCTCCAAAAGGGGGACTCCTGGACGTCCCCCCCCCAAAAGGGGGACTCCTGGAAGTCCCTCCCAAATTTTTTTTGCCCAATAAGACTTAAAAAAGAAAAAATTAAATTTAAAAAAAATAAATTAAAAAACAAATATATATAAAATTAATTTATGTTATTGTTGAGACTTATCATATTATCATTATTATTTTTATTTTTAAAATTTTATTTTTTATATTATATATGTGACGTCCCCCCATCCCCCATTTCCAAAAATCCCTAAAATTTGGGGGTACTTCCACACGTCCCCCTTGTGCATCTCCCCGCACCCGCGTCCCCCCGTCCCGGAGTCTTGGTGGAACATTGGGTAAATGTGGGTAAAAATGGAGATTTCCAGATCTGAAATCTTCTATTAAAACCCTAGGCAACCTTGCCAATTTTCAATGCTAAGCTACAAGAAACAATAGGAAGTGAGTAGATCTAGATATTGAATCAAAATAGTTTGAAATAACTACCAAGAAGCTCATTAGATTTATGATAATAAGAGTGGGAGAAGAGAGATTTTGGCATAGTAACAATACCAAGAGTAGATGTGTGAAATGAGGGAGGGGAGGCTCTTATTTATACTTGGGAGCCAAGAGTTACCCCTCTTGGATGCTCTCCAAGTGTCCATCAATTAAGAGTTATTGAACATCTCAAGGGGGGCGCACTTTTAGGGTTTAAGAGATGAATTAGGGTTTTGGTAATCAGTGGAGTGAGTTGAAAATGCTTTGAAAAGTCAAATGAGTGAGTTGGATGACTAGGGAGGCGCATCAA
>ML780301.1:914944-927834 GCA_009831015.1 Picea engelmannii
TTTTTGATTTTTTGGAGATCGTCTAGAAGGGGGGCGCACTTCTCTAGGGGAAGAAGACATTTTGGCTTAATTACTAGGTGAGGGGGTGAGGTGATGGTTGGGAAAGGGTTAGGATAGCTTAGGAATGAGTTTGGGTAAGTTCTCCCACTCTTTCTCTAATTAGTTTGCTCACATTACAAAAATTTGACAAGTTTGACTTTGTCAATTCCAACAATTAAATTGTTGTCTTAGACTGACTGAGACTCCTCATGGAAAACACCTAGAAAAACTTGTCCAATTGAGCTGAAACTTTCTCCAAGGGTGTAGGGGGTCTCATTCCATTTCTTTTGAGCACAAATACCCCTATCAAAATCCCAAGGATCCAGTTTTTACAATTTTTTATCAAAAATTAATTAAAATTACCATTAAATGGGTAATTTAAAAAAAAAAATAAAAAAATCTAGACTTGACAGAATTCTGCAAGACTCTAGAAGATGTATAGCATGGTCATTTACAATGCTACCATAGGGCTCGACCATTAGAACGCCTTTCACCACTTTGGAGGATTATTGTGGGAGTGAAAAACTCGAGGGAAATTAATAAGGCTGGTTAGGCCAAATTAATAACCCGAGGAAAAAAAAAAAATCGATGAAAGGAACTCCTCTAATGATGAAGTCCTAGGCAACCGACCTAAACTATGATCCATGCAGACCCATTACATTATAATCCCACGCAGGGGAGCGGAAATTCCAATTACAAAAACACGTGCTGAATGCCAAAATGCCTTGTAGAACCAGTAAGTCTTCAAACTAGTAGCACCATCAGGTACATATCATCATGGCACATGGAGTTGACCCCCTAGTTGAAATAGGTGGTCAACACTGCCTCCAAAATCACGTTCTTATATCTCAACTATTTGTTCTTCCACTGAAATAAGAGTCTGCTTATCTTGAAATGAGCCCAGTTTGATGTTGCACTCTTTACCTTGTTATATTTGCTGCAAACTAAAAGATAGCAAACTCCATAAGATAATGATATAAACAACCCATTTCTCCTTAACCAAAATTTTGAACTCCTTGTACTCTAACTACTGGGAGTTAAATTTGAAAGAGCTAGAGGGTTTACTATCTCCCTTCTCAATTTGGAGTAAGATTGGAAGATCATTAGAATCCCCACCTACCTCTACCCAAGACTTGATCCTTTCAAGGTCATTCAATACAATTTAAGAGACTAAAATCTTGTCAAGTCTTTTTGAAATCCCCTCTTCTCCAAATCTATGATTTTTCCAAGTAGGTGTCATCTTGATAGGCTCCACACATACTGACCTTGATTCATCTAGTATGTTTGAAAATAAATCTACAAGGGGATCCTTCCCAACAAAATCTTCCCAAATCTCTACCCTCTCGGTGGTAAAGTTTAGTTCTATCCATGTTACCCCTCATATAGCATGAGGTATTTGATGCAACTAAAGACCCTACTAGGCAGGTTGCACTTGGAGTGTTATGGTCGTGAGCCATATCTTGTTATCAGATGCATAGATATCAATAATATCAGTTGGCATTTTCTCTCACGTGATGGTCAGATATAGGATTATTGATGGGATATCATGATGTATTAAGGGGGGATTTAACTTGTGCCCACATTTTCCTCAACACTTCTCTTTTGATTCTATCAACCATCTTTGCGTGGGTGTGAGGTGTTTTGAGTAGGAGTGTTGGTTAGCACAATGTTTTGCTAATCACTCTTCCCCAAGAGCAGATTACCTTGTAGATTATGTGCAGTGGTTTATTTTTGGTGTATCTCAAGGTAGAGGATGTGTATTGTCTTCATTAATTGATTATCTCCCATAGTACTTGGTTTTCATGTTGAGTCCCCTAGAGCACATCACCATGGTGTGATTGTTTCTGATGGTCTATTATTGGTTTACCATGGTTAGATAATGTGCATCGTCTCCCTAGTTGGCATCAACATCTCTTGTGTGGAGGCTTGCATCTATCACATGTGGTGTTTGAGAGTCTTGCATAGCATTGCTTACACATTTGATTGACCCTCAACACATTTATGGAGAGGGATACCCGTCAACTAAGGGTTTCCCTAAGTATTATTGGTTAATTATTGCTCCTAGATGTGGTGATCTAGTTGCTTGGCTATGCTGGCGTATGGTTAATGATGTTATTTCTTCATTACAACACTAATAAACCATATCATAACCACATAGCCATTTCGATTCTGCATGGATTGATTCAAATTAGTTAAAGTCATTGTATTTTTACTATGATTTTATGATTTATTTTGCATAAAATAAGACGTTTTTTTTCAAATAAAAAGTACCCATAACATCCCTTCAATGTGCAACCAATAGATCTTTTCATTCCTTTTCTTGTTTTATGTGCTTTTGTATTTAAAAAAAGACAATTTTTTACTCATTGTTGCAACCTCATTTTACCAAGAATAATTTCTTTTGCCATGTTTTTTACAAACCATTATAGGTTTTCACATAAGGGAATATTATCTAGCGTTTGACAAAATCATGACAGTATGAAATTTGTTGAAGAACTATGGCATCAATGTTATATTCAACAACATATCATGTAGAAAGAAAACACTTCTACAACAATTATTTATTCAATCTCAACAAATGCTTCAACTACAGTGGGTTACAATCAAGGTTCCAACTCTACAAACTACTTTGACATTATTTATGCTTTGATGAGAAATAATGCCTACTAGTTCAATGGGCATCACTCCACTGGCAACTAAACCCTTAACTACTACACCTCTTACATTTGTCCCTAATCAAAACCCTACACTTGTGACTTTTGTTGCTGTTGACTATACTTCCTCAAAGAGCAATGGTATTGCAAATGCAAGCCTGAGAAGTATCATGAGCAAATGAAATTAAAAAAATCTCAATTGTGGGCCTTTATAGTGTTAACAATGTCTCATAATTGTTCGTCATTGGAGATTTCATGAGTTATCCATATAGTTGAAACAATAAACTATTCCATAGCCACTTCATAGTGATTCTTTAGTATTGGGATCTCACTTAAAAGTTGTCTCCACACCACCCTTTTAGTTCCTTTCACCTCAAATGGATATCTCTCCTTTCATCCATTTGGGGATGGTGTCCCAACTTGTTACTCCATTAATAGTTTTCCAAACATCTCGAGGGGATTTCTCACACCAGAATTCCACACTTAAGCAAGGAGGAGCACTTTTAGTACCAAGCAGCATTCTAGGTCATCGACTATCCTACCTTACTTTGGACAAAGACTTCATTCAATTCCTTGCATCTGCACCTATCAACTATAATGAAAATAAATTTTCTCCACTCGTTATGATATCAAAATCTTTGTGTAGTTCATATATCAACTTCCAAAATATTATATTTTTCACTTCAAAAGAAGAGCATTGAAGCAATATACTCTGCACTAGTTCTTCAACTTCATGACCCACAACATTGAACAAACCATTATGGGTTTTGTTCTTACATAGTAAGGACATCTATTGCTCTTCCCATTTTGAACCTCTTTAGCTTCACAAAGTGTTTTATCCATGATTCGATCATGACACTTTCAAAGGATGTTCTTTCAATCCCACTACTAGAAGACATATGGGTCCATAGCAAGACCCCAACACATAGCCAAAAGACTAATTTGTACTTCATTGGGAAGGGTGTGTGCCACTGGTTCAATAGAAATGGCGGAAAATTTCCTCCAAGGAAGGAGGAATGTCTTGTCGTCAAAAGATTTATTCTAGCTTTTAGTTTTATACAAACAAATTTGAGCCCTTAGCTTTATACTTGCGATGACTTGCCATACATGTATTGCTTGCTTCTTTAGCATTCTCTTCTCATTGTTTTGTACTTTTGTACTTTATTTTTATTTACATGTAATGAAACTTGTATAATATATGTATAATTGCATCAACTTCTTGTGTCTACCTTCTTATGAATTAATTCCATGATGCAAATCAAAGAACAACTTAAAAAATATGGCATTGGATAAGTTGTAGGTGTGGAGGTGTTATCGCACAGTTTGTAGCTAGGTCAAAAGGCTATAAGAAGGAGGCCAAACTGGCGTAACAGGAACCTACCCACCCAATGTCACCACAATGGAGAGGTTCTTTCTCTTTAGGGAGGTTATGCCCAGGGGAGACGTCCCCGGTAACCTGGAGTTTTGAAGAGGCTAAGGTTTTAAAGGTCAAAGTAAAGATCCCTCTTCACAGGTCACCACCTAGAGCAGATAGTCAGGCTAAACAACCAATAATGAAGTGTAGGCCCAAATGAGAACACCTGCCCGGAACAAAGCAACAACAAACTAATACATGCAGGCTATGATTCAATGGGTTAGTACTTCATATAACTATCTGATATCAATATATAAGCAATTGCAACAATAAATATTGACAAAGTCAATGTTTGTTAATATAGCCTTCACCAATAAATGTCAAGATGATATAGCAATCAATGTATCTAATCAATCCTCATTCAATAAATGCATCAACCATCATCCAATTGCTCATGAGCACTACCATGGAACACTGGCTTTTAGGGTTACTGGTTAGTTAGGGTTTCAATTTATGAAAAGTTTTTAGAGTTGTTTGACCACTTATCACTTCAACGTTGGAGTCCTGAGATCAGTGCCTAAAGGGTAAATGGAGTCAAGTTAAGGGAGGACGCAGAGGTTGAAGGAAAAGGCTAAGGACTAGAGGGAAGGGTTCTGAAGTGCTGCTATGGCAGGGCCCCGGAAGCAAAACCCTAGGGGAAAGAGACTCACTCCGGTGTTGCTAAAGCAAGGCCTCGTGCTCTTTCCTCCTTCCTTAGGTTTAACTTGGCAAAACGGCTAGCATAAAAGATAAATCAAGACACGAGAGTGTGATGAGGGAGGGTGTTGCTAAAGCAAGGCCCTATCACCAAATCCTAGAAGCAGGACGACCCTAGGTGTAGATAACCTAGGCCTAGGACGTCTCCTCCTTCTTGACTTTAAAAGGGTACGGCTAGCTCAGGGGAAGAGAGAAATGAGAGTGTAGTTATGGCTAGGCTCTTCCTTTCTCCTTCAATGGCTGAAAATTTCTCTTTTAGGGGACATGAGATAACAACCTACTTGTGTGTTTATCCCCTAGGGTTTTAAATCAACAAAGTTTATAAATAAATGCAAGAATATAAGACTACAACCATTCAATTAAGAAATTTTGCAGAAAAAAACACTTACATATCACCATGAAATAGCATTGCAAACCCTAGTTGTAAACCTTCCTTCAAGAGAAATGCCAAAAATGCCAAGAAAAGCCTTCCTTCAACAAGTGCACCTCACTCCAAGAGAACAAATACCCAAATAGGGCGCAAAAATCAGATCTCACTAGGGGAGTGAGTGTTGTGTTATGTCAAAATGAGGATAAAACTCCTCAATATATACTGTATCAATGACCTTTAATTAATTTAGGTCATAAAAATATAGCCGACAAGTCTATAAACTAAAATCATACTGTTTTTACATTACATGTTCAATTTAAAACCCTAACTGACCAAAAGCAAGACGTCAAGCCCACTGAAGGAGACGTTAGCCCCTTTTAGGGCAAAATGCAGCACCAAATGACAAAATGTTGGCCCTCTTTGGGCCTCCCAATCATGCTACACGTGCCAGCTGCCCTGTCAAATTGTCACACGCTCAAGGTGACATCATTGGCTCCTACGTGACGTCCTGGGCCATCCAAGGCAAGCGTTCCACTGGAAGTGGGTCAACCCCCCTAGGCCGGGCTCAACCAAAGTGCCCCTAATGGAACGTCCTCTTCTTCTCTGGTGCAAAACCTCGGTCAAACACTAACCTGTCTCTGCCCCTTTGATGGGGTCTTAGCAACCATCTGGTGGGCTCTTTAGCCCCATGGAGGTCCGAACTGATCATCTCCCCATGTGTACTGGTCCAAATGGTACCTATCCGTCGGGCATGGTCCTGCACATCAAAAACTACGCCCTCCATGGGCTCATTAGTCACAGGGATCATAGCAATGTTAATCATATTTCATCATTAATATTATCAAACATATGCCTAAAAACCCTGATATATCATTCAACAGCTCAAAGACGTTACAAAAACCTACAATACAAGGTTGAGGAAAAAGAGCAAGACACCCTATTGGGCTAGTATCCATAAGGAAAGGAAAGTTTCCAAGAGGTTTCATCCAAGCCATGTAAATGAGGTGATGTGGCTAAGGGATGTTCAGACATACGGGTAGAGTGAGATCCAAGGATGCATGATATTACCTGTGGGTGCCTTTGTAGATGGCGAGCTGTACCTGCCATGGATGCAAATTTTTCCAAGCCCTTTCTTGCCTTTTATTCTTTTCTTTATTTGTTTTTTTCTCCTTTTTCTTTTTATCAAGGACTTAACCAGAGGACATTGCCTTGGCGTGGTAACCAGAGCTGACAGTGTTACCCACAAGTACTTTCACAGAGATGATAAGGCTGGCTCGTGATGAGACCCCCTTTCCCTTGGCCATGCAGCCAAAGGTCATTGCCCTGGTGTGGTAACCAGATGGTGGCAATGTCGTGCTGTTAGGTACCCATGAACATAATAGGCTGGCTCGTGATGAGACCCCCTATCCTCTTGACTAGGTCTTGTTTGTTATTTTTCCGGGTCCCTCTTGTTTCTTGCTGAGAGGCTTTTTATTGCCTTCTCGGGGATCCCTGGGTGAAGCATCTCGAGGTTTTATTTCTAGGCTTTTATCTTTTACCTGCTGCTTTTACCTTTTGGGCCTTTAGCCCCTTCTTCCCACGAGGTAAGGTGCAACCCTACAAACAGGTCAACCTAATGCCCAGACAAGGGGAATGGGATAGATGAGCGGGGAATACAAATGAAAAAGTGGTGGTATGATGGGAGCGGACGATGGCTCTTCAGAAATCCCCCAGTGGCAAACAAAACCTATGGGTACAGGCTTGCTAGGGCATCCAGTCAATCTCCCCAAGCATGGTCAAGTGGGCTAATGTAAGATCCAAGCAGTTGTCAGAGATAAAAGGAATTAGATGCATACATTTAAAGGTTATAATGATCAAAAGTGACACATACCATGATACTCGGACTAATTACCTCATGGAGCAAGAGCTTTCACCGATACAAGTCCAAGCCGAAGTTGATGGATGTTGCTACTGCTGACAAGACGAGTCTGATGAAAGAAGAAAAGGATGGGCCCTCCAGGGCCATGCTCATGTCAATCCTACTCTCGGTACTCCATGTCTAGGACCTGTGGGCCTCGAGACATGATCTCCTGGTTATCCCTAAAAATCAGGGATAACATCTGGCTCCAACTCGGGGACATGTGCTCATTGTAGAGCGCATGAGAACCTCAGCATCTCTGGCATAACCTGCAGTCCTGCTCAAACTCGATAGGGGCATCAGTAACAAAAATGGGGTGGTAATGCCACCCCAACATACACACACACACACACACACATATATATATATATATATATATATATGCTAAAAATAAAACAATCAATAATGCAAGTGTAAAAAACAAACTAACATGAAATGCAAATGGTATAATACATGAAAATGCCTACCTACCTACACTTACCTATGAGATCAAGTTCCCCCACCTTGGTGGGGTTTGAGGAGGTTCCCACTGATGGGTAATGGGCGCCTTCTTCCCTCCAAAGTGGACAGATAATATGAGTTGTCAACCTATTCCATTCCAACTTTGAAGGGTTCGAGCCAATACTGAGTGCTTCCCTTTACATTAGTTGGCTCGCCTTTCTGGGTATCCCACATCCATACCATGTCTCCCTCTTTGTACTTTCTAACTTTGTACTTGGTTGTTCCTTGGACAACCCTGGTGTATTGTGTTGAGGGAGGAGGGTGGGCTTCTGCTGTAAAAATCTCTTGTTGAGATGGGTGGATCTGTACGTCATCTTCATGTTTCTTCAATATCTTCACCATCCCAACTTCTTTGTCTTTGAATTCATCTAGGAGTTTTTGGTAATCTTCTCTCTTGGGCCACTTGATCTGATCAAAGTCTTCCTCTGTTGCAAAGGGCATGTCTTCTGGAGAATAATTTTCAAGGGTTTGTATCATCTCGCTTCGTGCCTTGTTATCATTGACGGGGTGAATGATATCCTGCACATGGTCCCCAGTTAGTGGTACATTGAGTAAACGACCTACCATTCCATTTTTCAAAGGCAATTGCAGGAATGTCAGGTCCATCTCAAGGGCACCACCTATCATTGCACCAAACTTCCTAGATAACAACATTCCCCATACATCTGGGACATCAACTACCACAATATCAATGTGGACCATCTTTTCAGGATATTCCTTCAAGTGAACTTCAACATTCTCAACCACCCCATGGGTGGGTATGGCTTTAGACTCAAAACCGCACACATTTTTGTAAGGTTGGGTGACCTTCAAGCCCACTTGTTGCATAACTTTGAGTGACATCATGTTGGCACCAACACCTGTATCTAACATGCAATTGTTGAGATTTTTTTCGTTCATTGTCAAAGTCATGAAGAAAGGAGGGTTTTCACCGTATTGGACCCTAAAGTGATCAACTTGCAACATAATAGGGGGGTCCATAGTCTCATCTGATCCTGAAAAGAAAGTGTCAAACCGTCCCTTGATGGATGGGATCTTAATTGCTTCCTTTAGGGGGACATTTACATGCATTTTTTATAATGCCCCTTCGAAATCAAAGTTCAAATCAACCTTGGTAGTCCTGGATGTCTCGGGAAGGAGCATCTCCACGGGCGGGGTCTTTGCTTGATCATTTGCTGGTTGTTTCAAATTCTTTCTTTTGTATACCTGAAATTCTTGTCTTTTTAGCTTTTCTTGTGATTCTTGATCTAGGTTGTTGATTACCGCCATTCTTGCTGATCTGGCTGCTTCTTTTATGGCTTCTTGATGTTCTACTTCTGTGATATTTATCTGGGGAAAATCCATGAAACAATCAATGTTGTTGACTTGTTGATGGCTATTACTGTAGGGGCACTCATGTTCCCAGTGCGCTTCACTGCATTCCAGGCACCAAGGATTTTCATCAACCATGTTTGCGGGGGTCAAAGGGTTCGAAACCTCATGCTCATTCTTTGGTTTATAAAATTGGTTCCCTTTCTGGAACTGTCCTTTGTACGGGACCCTGGGTGCCTGAGTCTGAGATCTTTCCAATTTGACGATCCTGGTCATCATCTCCCCTTGGTTCTTTATGATATCATCCATAGAAGCTTGTAGTTTGGCAATACTGGTACGTAGATCTGAAGTAGGCTCAGCATTGTGAACTATCTTTGGATTAGTGTCTATTCTCCCCCTCGGGTTAGCAAAAGGCTCAATTTTAGATGAAAGGAGGTTTCCCTCTATCTTGGTAGTGAGCTCTTGGGCTTCTTGAATGGATTGGGGGTTTTTGTCTCTAAGAAGATACCCTAGTTGGTCATTGAAAGATCTGGTGTAAATATGGACAAGGTAGTCATCTTTCAGATGGTGGATTGCGGGAATTCTTTGTAACAAAGTTTCAAATCTGGTATGGAATTCCCAGATAGACTCATTTTCATACTTGGCAAGGTTATTTAGTCTTGTGAGAAGCATGTTGGGTCTTCTTTGACACTCCATCTTTTGAGAAAGGCCTCTTCAAGTCTATCCATGGTTTTGATACTTCCATCTGAGAGGCTTAGGTACCAACGCCTTGAGGCATCATAAAGAGTAGCAGAAAACAACTTCATGACTAGATATTCAGCATCGTCACTAATGGGGTGAAGCTGGAAGAACGCCCAAAAATTGCTCATATGTTCTTCGGCACTGATTGCATCAGTACCGGTAAATCTAGGCAACCACTTCTCATACTTGGGTGGCATTTGCCTAGGGTAGCCAGGTATGGCTGACATGTCTAACGACTTAAAAAGGGTAGATGACCATTGTCTTTGATTGATAACTGGGTTCATAGTACCGGTCTGAGAGCTAGACATGATTGTTAAAGGAAGTCTCTTCCCAAAAAGTGATTTAACAACAGGAGAGTTCAAGGGAGGCTTCCTTCTGAAAGACAAAGGAGGATTATTGAATCTCCTTTTAGTTTGTGGAGTCGCCAGATAGTTTTCTTGAAACTATCAAAGAAAAAGGGGGAAAACACCCTGGTGGAGTCGCTAGGAAAGCTTGTAAGAAAAGGTCTTTGAGGCAAGGCTTACCAAAGATTTGTCGTTTGAGGAGAATTGACTCAGTGTTCCCCGGCAACGGCGCCAAAATGTTATCGCACAGTTTGTAGCTAGGTCAAAAGGTTATAAGAAGGAGGCCAAACTGGCGTAACAGGAACCTACCCCACCCAATGTCACCGCAATGGGGAGGTTCTTTCTCTTTAGGGAGGTTAGGCCCAGGGGAGACATCCCCGGTAACCTGGAGTTTTGAAGAGGCTAAGGTTTTAAAGGTCAAAGTAAAGATCCCTCTTCACAGGTCACCACCTAGAGTAGATAGTCAGGCTAAACAACCAATAATGAAGTGTAGGCCCAAATGAGAACACCTGCCCGAAACAAAGCAACAACAAACTAATACATGCAGGCTATGATCAATGGGTTAGTACTTCATATAACTATCTGATATCAATATATAAGCAATTGCAACAATAAATATTGACGAAGTCAATGTTTGTTAATATAGCAATGAAATAATACTACTTCACCAATAAATGTCAAGATGATATAACAATCAATGTATCTAATCAATCCTCATTCAATAAATGCATCAACCATCATCCAATTGCTCAATATATAAAGAACGCTGCGTCAAGATGAAATAACCAAGTGTGACGTCAGCTTTTAGGGTTAGCAGTTAGTTAGGGTTTCAATTCATGAAAAGTTTTTAGAGTTGTTTGACCACTTATCACTTCAACGTTGGAGTCCTGAGATCAGTGCCTAAAGGGTAAATGGAGTCAAGTTAAGGGAGGACGCAGAGGTTGAAGGAAAAGGCTAAGGACTAGAGGGAAGGGTTCTGAAGTGCTGCTATGGCAGGGCCCTAGAAGCAAAACCCTAGGGGAAAGAGACTCACTCCGATGTTGCTAAAGCAAGGCCTCGTGCTCTTTCCTCCTTCCTTAGGTTTAACTTGGCAAAACGGCTAGCATAAAAGATAAATCAAGACACGAGAGTGTGATGAGGGAGGGTGTTGCTAAAGCAAGGCCCTATCACCAAACCCTAGAAGCAAGACTGCCCTAGGTGTAGATAACCTAGGCCTAGGACGTCTCCTCCTTCTTGACTTTAAAAGGGTACGACTAGCTCAGGGGAAGAGAGAAATGAGAGTGTAGCTATGGCTAGGCTCTTCCTTTCTCCTTCAATGGTTGGAAATTTCTCTTTTAGGGGACATGAGATGACAACCTACTTGTGTGTTTATCCCCTAGGGTTTTAAATCAGCAAAGTTTATAAATAAATGCAAGAATATAAGACTACAACCATTCAATTAAGAAGTTTTGCAGAAAAAACACTTACATATCGCCATGAAATAGCATTGCAAACCCTAGTTGTAAACCTTCCTTTAAGAGAAATGCCAAAAATGCCAAGAAAAGCCTTCCTTCAACAAGTGTGCCTCATTCCAAGAGAACAAATACCCAACTAGGGCGCAAACATCAGATCTCACTAGGGGAGTGAGTGTTGTGTTATGTCAAAATGGGGATAAAACTCCTCAATATATACTGTATCAATGACCTTTAATTAATTTAGGTCATAAAAATATAGCCAACAAGGCTATAAACTAAAATCATATTGTTTTTACATTACATGTTCAATTTAAAACCCTAACTGAGCAAAAGCAAGACGTCAAGCCCACTGAGGGAGATGTTAGCCCCTTTTAGGGCAAAATGCAGCACCAAATGACAAAACGTTGGCCCTCTTTGGGCCTCCCAATCATGCCACACGTGCCAGCTGCCCTGTCAAACTGTCACACGCTCAAGGTGACATCATTGGCTCCTAGGTGACGTCTTGGGCCATCCAAGGCAAACGTTCCACTGGAAGTGGGTCACCCCCCTAGGCTGGGCTCAGCCAAAGTGCCCTTGATGGAACGTCCTCTTCTTCTCTGGTGCAAAACCTCGGTCAAACACTGTCCTGTCTCTGCCCCTTTGATGGGGTCTCAACAACCATCTGGTGGGCTCTTCAGCCCCATGGAGGTCTGAACTGATCATCTCCCCATGTGTACCGGTCCAAATGGTACCTGTCCATCGGGCATGGTCCTGCACATCAAAAACTACGCCCTCCATGGGCTCATTAGTCACAGGGATCATAGCAATGTTAATCACATTTCATCATTAATACTATCAAACATATGCATAAAAACCCTGATATATCATTCAACAGCTCAAAGACGTTACAAAAACCTACAATACAAGGTTGAGGAAAAAGAGCAAGACACCCTATTGGGCTAGTATCCATAAGGAAAGGAAAGTTTCCAAGAGGTTTCATCCAAGCCATGTAAATGAGGTGATGTGGCTAAGGGATGTCCAGACCAGGGTTGCCGAAGCGTCCCTCCCCGGTCCGGAACCCCTCCCGCGCTCCGAGCGGGAGCGTCCCCGAACCGCGCTCCCTCCCGCGCTCCGACCCTCCCGAACCGCGCTCCCGTCCTCCAATCCACGCTCCCTGCCGCTGCCCGAACCTCCACGCTCTCGCTCGCTCCCGGAACGCTCCCGCCCACGCTCCCTAACCTACAACACTCGCTCCCGAAGCCCCGGAACCGCACTCCCGGAGCACTCCCAAACCCACTCGGGCGCTCCCCGAAAATGAGCCCGAAAAAGTGAATTTTTTTTGGTTTTTTTTTATTTATTTTTTATTTTTTTGGCTTTGTGCGTGGGCCCTAGGGCATTTTTAGGGTTAGAGAGGGGAGATAAAGCACAATCTCTCCCTCTTCTTCCTCATTGTTTCATCTTTGAGTTGGAGTGGAGAGGGAAGGAGCTCT
>ML780301.1:934731-945442 GCA_009831015.1 Picea engelmannii
TTTCATAAATTTTGCATCTAGTTTGGCATTCTACATGTTTTCTTTTGAATATATATATATATATATATATATATATATATATATATATATAAATGCTCCGGAGACGCTTCGCTCCCGACCATTTTTTGAAAAATGCGCTCCCATGCTCCCGCTTCCCGCTCCCGCTCCCGTTTCGCTCCCACGCTCTGGCAACACTGGTCCAGACATACGAGTAGAGTGAGATCCAAGGATGCATGATATTACCTGTGGGTGCCTTTGTAGAAGGCGAGCTGTACCTGTCATGGATGCAAATTTTTCCAAGCCCTTTCTTGCCTTTTATTCTTTTCTTTATTTGTTTTTTTCTTCTTCTTTTTCTTTTTATCAAGGACTTAACCAGAGGACACTGCCTTGGTGTGGTGACCAGAGCTGACAGTGTTACCCACAAGTACTTTCACAGAGATGATAAGGCTGGCTCGTGATGAGACCCCCTTTCCCTTGGCCATGCAACCAAAGGTCATTGCCCTAGCGTGGTAACCAGATGGTGGCAATGTCATGCTGTTAGGTACCCATGAACATAATAGGCTGGCTCATGATGAGACCCCCTATCCTCTTGACTAGGTCTTGTTTGTTATTTTTCCGGGTCCCTCTTGTTTCTTGCTGAGAGGCTTTTTATTGCCTTCTTGGGGATCCCTGGGCGAAGCATCTCGAGGTTTTATTTATAGGCTTTTATCTTTTACCAGCTGCTTTTACCTTCTGGGCCTTTAGCCCCTTCTTCCCACGAGGTAAGGTGCAACCCTACAAACAGGTCAACCTAATGCCCGGACAAGGGGAATGGGATAGATGAGCGGAGAATACAAATGAAAAAGTGGTGGTATGACAGGAGCGGATGATGGCTCTTCAGAAATCCCCCAGTGGCAAACCAAAACCTATGGGTACAGGCTTGCTAGGGCATCCAGTCAATCTCCCCAAGCATGGTCAAGTGGGCTAATGTAAGATCCAAGCAGTTGTCAGAGATAAAAGGAATTATATGCATACTTTTAAAGGTTATAATGATCAAAAGTGACACATACCATGATACCCGGACCAATTACCTCATGGAGCAAGAGCTTTCTCCGATACAAGTCCAAGTCGAAGGTGATGGATGCTGCTGCTGCTGACAAGACGAGTTTGATGAAAGAAGAAAAGGATGGGCCCTCCAGGGCCATACTCAGGTCAATCCTGCTCTCGATACTCCATGTCTAGGACCTGTGGGCCTTGAGACACGATCTCCTGGTTATCCCTAAAAATCAGGGATAACAGGAGGCATGAACAAAAATGAAGCAAAATAGCGAATGAAATATAACCAAAGAAAATTACACTAAAATAATGTTTGTATTACTATGAAATGATTTGTACATTCTTTTGTGACTGTAAGTGTGAATGTGAAAAAAAAGATGCCTTGCTGCTATCTTATCCTTTGTATAGTACATTGTATATATAAAATTACATTTTAGTTACAAAATTCTATGTTTAATTGTTGAAGGCACTTCAATGTTGCCATTGAAGGTGGAGTGATTATTCATATTCCTGACATGTCACATGCTACTATTGGGACAAGTGTGTTGGTGCAGTTTGCATGTGCTGTAGGTGCATTGGTTGAGGTTCCATAATAATCCTAGCAATAGTTTGCATCCCAGGTTGTGAGCATACCTGCACAACATGTTGAAGTATGTGTGTATAGGTTGCACATACATTGTGGAAGTGTGCAAGTTGGAACTTCGCAGTTGCAACAAAAATTCAGTGCATAGAATGTTGTAGAAGTCTTATGGGCACAGGGCACTAGCCACTTAACCCTCATGACCCAGCCCACTAGCAGTGACGAGAGGCTGCTAGGAAGAGCCATCTAATCTTGTAGAGGCATACCTCTAGTCGTTGAAATATGAAAATACAATAATTCAATGTTCCCATCTGTCCTGAACTATGATCAAATTTCAATGATTTGGTTCAATTTGGAATTGACCAAAATTCCCAAGGGAATCTTTCCACCATGCAAGAAACTTGGATCATGGTGAAATTTTGATCATGCCTGAAATGTATATCAGATTCTTATGAAATTTGTGACCAGAAAGAGGATCCTTGTGCTAAAATATTATCTTACTCCTGCCAAGGGCAGTACCCCTTGGACCTCGTGGGGGACGCTCCAAACCCAGTGTTGGGCCGGTGGGCACCTCTACAGGGTGCAGGGCACTAAAGTGGTTTGGATGGAGGAGGTTGGTGCAAAGGATGGGCACTTCTTGGTATACATGAAACTATGTGCCAAGAACTTGTGGCTATGCTCATGTCATCTTTCCCTCTAGATTTTCCATGTGTGTGCACTTATCAATTACACTCCACGTTTAATTCATGGCAATGAAGCACTCATTGGAAAAAGTATTGTTCTAGATTTGATCACTCACATTGGATGTTTGTTAATCTTGACCCTTCCTAGATTGTAAGGATATGGATGAGGTCTTGTGGGAAGATGGAAACATGTGACTACAACCTGGGAGACCAAGTTGGAGTAGGCTAATCTTGTAGCAAATAGACCCTCTTTCCGGCCACAAATCTAATAAAAGTCCAACAGAAATTTCAAGCATTAGCAAAGTTCTGCCATGATCCAAGGCCCATGCATGGTGGAACAATTTCCTTAAGGGTTTTGTCCAATTCTGAATTGACTAAGATCATCAAAAATTTGATCAAAGTTCAAGATCAATGGGTATTCTAACTTTCTGTATTTCTGGATTCCAGCCACTGGAGGAAAGTTTGCTACCAGATTCAACAATTCTAACCAAGTTTCCCATATTACCATAATAGAAAATACATCTGAATAGTCCTTAATTAGGCAATTTTTTGTAATTAGGATGTCTTTTTTGTTGAGTTTTGGTGTACCTTGGGAAGTGGTCCCCTTGTGGTTGTGTCTCTCTAACCACAAGAGGGAAATGATTTGATCCTTGTACTTTACCTTTATGTTTGTTATCCCCATTTTGTGGATAACTAAGGAGATTATGTCTCGAGGCCCTCAGGTGGCAGATATGGAGTGCCGAGAGACTACATGACCAACAGTACCCTTTTGCACAGATGGAAAACCCACTCACCACCACAGATGGTCACAGTTTTGTAGATGGCATCCACCACACCAGCTGGCTTCCGGAAGGTAGTGGGCCTTGCTCCATGAGGTACAAGTCAGTATTATGGTGAGCATCATTTCAATATTTAAGCCATTTGATTATGTTGTATCTTAGATTGCTCTAGATTTCATGATATATGCTTGGACATTATGCCTTTTGCCCTGCTTCACCTTGGCAGTTGCCATTGTCCACTAGTAAGTGGTTTTCCTTGGGGATGGGTTTGCTACTAGGAACTCCCTTAATGAGCCATCATACCATTCCCGACCATACTTACCACTTTCCATCATTATTCCCCTCCATTTCCGTATCTCTTGGGATTTTAGGGTGTATTGACCCAAGAAGGGGTTGTCCCTCATTCTATGGGAAGAAGGGGCTAAAGGCCTAGAGGGGTTGATGTTGGGTAATAGATAAAAGCCTTGTATAAACCTTTCAGATGCTTCGCCCAGGGATCACCCAAGAAAGAATTGAAACACTTATGTTTGAATAAAGGGGACCCACAATATAATAAAGAATGTTTAAAAGGTTAGTTGAAGGATAGGGGGTCTCATCACGAGCCAACCTATCACGTCCATGAACATCTAGTGGTATGAAATTGCCATCATTTGGTCACCACACCGGGGTAGTGACCTTCAACCTCTCCTTATGCTATATTGAAAGAAAATAAAGAAAGAAAGATAAAAGGCAATTGACGGGCTTGGAAAAAGTGCATTGTGGACGAAGGTATTGTTATCCCTCACTTTTAGGGATAACTAGGAGATCATGTCTCAAGGCCCACAGGTCCTAGACATGGAGTACCGAGAGTCGGATCGACTTTAGCATGGCCCTGGAGCGCCCATCTTTTCTCCCTTTCAGTGCCTCTACTTTGTCAGCAACAACAACATCCATCACCATCGGCTTAGTCTTGTGTCTGAGATGGTTTTTGCTCCATGAGGTAGTGAGTCCGAGTATCATGGTATGTGTCACTCTGATCTTCAAAACTTTTGAATATGTGCATTTAATTCCTTTTGTTTCTAACAAATGCTTGGATCTTATACTTGCCCACTTGACCATGTCTGGGGGGATTGACAGGATGCCCTAGTAAGCCTGTGTCCGTAGGTTCTGGTTTGCCACTGGGGGGGTTTTTGAAAAGCCATCATCCACTCCCATCATAGCATCACCTTTTCATCTTACTTCCAGCTCACCTATCCCATTACACTTGTCCGGGCACTGGGTTGACCTATCATTTGAGGATTGCACCTTACCTAGTGGGACGAAGGGGCTAAAGGCCCAGAAGGTAAAAGCAAGCTAGCAAAAGATAAAAGCCTTAGAATAAAACCTCGAGATGCTTCACCCAGGGATCCCCAAGAAAGCAATAAAAAGCTTCTTAGCAAGAAACAAGAGGGACCCGTAAAATAATAAAACAAGATCTAGTCAGAGGATAGGGAGCCTCATCATGAGCCAGCCTATTAGGTCCATGGGTACCTAGCAGCATGACATTACCACCAGCTGGTTACCATGCCAGGGTAGCGACCCTTGGTTGCATGGCCAAGGGAAAGGGGGTCTCATCACAAGCCAACCTTCTCATTTCTGTGAAAGTACTTGTGGGTAACACTGTCACCATGCCAGGGCAGTGTCCCCTGATTAGCCTCTTAAAGAAAAAACAATAAACAATAAAAGAATGAAGAATAAAGAATAAAAGGCATGAATGGGCTTGGAAAAAATTGCATCCAGGATAGGTGCAATTCGCCTTCTACAAAGGCACCCACAGGTAAAGCTTTACACCCTCTTCTCCCTTATCCACATCACCCACTTGCATGGCTCAGATGAGGTCTCTTCCGGAAACTTTCCTCTTCCAGTGGACACTAGCTCAATAGGATGCCTTGTCACTTTCTCCAAACTTGTATTGCAGGCTTGTATAATGTCTTTGAGTTTTTAACTAGGGTAATAGGGGTTTTATGCACATGTTTAATAATATTGATGATGAGATGTGATTAACATTGCTATGATCTCTGTGACTTATGAGCCCATGGAGGGCGTAGCTATTGATGTGCAGGATCATGCCCGACAGACAGGTACCATGTTGGATCGGTACACATGGGAAGATGATCAGTTCGGACCTCCATGGGGCTGAAGAGCCCACCAGATGGATGTTGGGACCCCATCAAGGGGCAGAGACAGGATAGAGATGGTCAGAGGCTTTGCACGGGAGAAGAGGAAGACGTTCTACTAGAGGCACCCCGACAGAGCTTGACCTAGGGGGTTTGTGCCTCCTCCATTGGAACGTTGACCTTGGAAGGCCCAGGACGTCACCCATGATGATCATGATGTCATCCAGCCTTGTGGACGTTTTGGGAGGCATACTTGGCAGTGTTGGCACATGTGGCAGGTTGGAGAAGCCCAAGGAGGGCTAACGTTTTGCTCCAGGATGTTGCATTTTCCCTAGAAGGGGCTAACGTCACCCTAAAAGCGGCATGACGTCTCTCTTTAGCTTGATTAGGGTTTAATTTTGAACATTTAATGTAAAACAATATGATTTTTAGTATTTTGGCCTTGTCGGCCTTTTTATGACCTAAAAGTGAAATTAGGTCATGGTACTATATAAATTGAGGGTTTTTACTCTCATTTTTTCATCAT
Source organism: Picea engelmannii (assembly GCA_009831015.1). Taxonomy (NCBI): domain Eukaryota; kingdom Viridiplantae; phylum Streptophyta; class Pinopsida; order Pinales; family Pinaceae; genus Picea; species Picea engelmannii. The sequence continues at coordinate 940,470 of ML780301.1, forward strand.
CTCTCACTCACTCATTAGTGAGGTTTGAAATTTGCGCTACACTTGAGGTCCTTGGCTGAAATTGTGAGGCGCACTTGTTGAAGGAAGGCATTTTTTTAATTTTTATTGGCATTTTTGGCATTTCTCTTGATGGAAGGTGTTACAACTAGGGTTTGCTATGCTATTTCTTGGTGAAAGTAAGTGAATTTCTGCAAAAATTCTTAATTGAATGGTTGTATTGTTATTTCTTACATATATTGTTATGATTTGCTGAATAAACCCTAGGTGACAAGGACACATTGTAGGTCCTTGTCTCATGTCCCCGTCAAGATTTTCAGCCATTATTTGAAGAGAGAAAGAGATTATCCTTAGCTACACTCTATTCCTCTTCTTTGCTAGCCGTTTTACTTTTCTGAGCTAAGAAGAAGAAGACGCATCAAGGCCTAGTTCCCCTACACTTTGATGAGCCGATTTTTCTAGGGTTTGCTGGTAAAGCCTTGCCATAGCAACACGTTGCCTGCAAAACCTCTTGTCTTAGTCTTATGCCACTTTCTGAGCTAGCCGTTTTTTCCATTGACCTAAGGAAGGAGGAGAGAGCACTGAGGCCTAGTTCCCCTACACCAAAGTGAGCCTCTCTCCCCTAGGGTTTTGACCTTGAGGCCTTGTCGTAGCAACACTTCAAGGCTTGACCCTCCCATCCTTAGTTTTACTATCTTCCTTGATCCTTCAGCTTCTGTGTCCTCCTTTTGACTCCATTTACCCTAGGAATGCACTGATCTAAGACCTAGCTTGTGAGTACTATGATCAAACAACTCTTAATACTTTGAACAAAACCCTAACTATTCTAACCCTAGCCTAAGACTAACCCTACTAACTGAATGCTGCTGTCATCTCTTGTTATTAACATCATTGTGCAACTATCGTCTTACTTGTGAGCAATTGAATGGTTAAGGGAATTACTTGAATGAAGTATTGATTGTTACATTGAATGCCACGTTTTCTTAGCATTTATTGAAGAAGTGACATTATGCATCATTGATATTTTATAAACATTGAGTTCGTCAATATTCATTATTCAATTGCTTATATATCAGATAGTCATTGATTACATGAAGTACTAACCAAATGAGTAAGCTTGCATATATCTGTTTCTTGTTGCTTTGTCTCAGGCAGGTGCATCTCTATATTTGGTTATACTTCTCTTTATTGGCTGTTAGCCGGAATATCTGCTCGGTGGTGACTTGTGAGGGGGGAATTTACCTTTTATCTTACAATCCTTTCCTTCTCAAAACCCCAGGTCACCGGGGACGTCTCCCCTGGGCCTTACCTCCCTAAATAGAAAGAAGCTTCCTATCGAGGTGACATTGGGTGGGATTGGTTCAGTTACGCGAGTTTGTCTCTTTACATCTGCCTTTTATCCTAACTACAAACTGTGCGATAACATTTTGGCGCCGTTGTCGGGGAACACTGAGTCAAACTTTCGTCAAAGACAACAACTTTCGGTAAGCCTTGCCTCTAGAGTTTTTATCTTACAAGCTTACCTGGCGACTCCACCTTGGGTGTTTTCCCTTATCCTTTGATAATTTCAAGCAAATTATCTGGCGACTCCACAAAATACAAGGAGGTACAATAATCCTCCTATATCCTTCAGAAGAAAACCTCCCCGAAACTCTCCTGTTGTAAAATCACTCTTTGGGGGGAGTCTTCCTTTGAAAACCATGTCTAGTTCAGAACTCAGACCAATACAACGAACCTGCTTAACAACCAAAGACAATGGTCATCTACTCTTTTCAAATCACTAGACATGTCAGCCATACCAGGCTACCCTAGGCAGATGCCACCCAAGTATAAAAAGTGGTTTCCTAAGTTTTCTGGTACTGATGCAATTAGTGCCGAAGAGCATATGAGCAATTTTTGGGCTTTCTTTCAGCTTCATCCCATTAGTGATGATGTTGAAGACTTGGTAATGAAGTTGTTCTCCGCTACACTCCTTGATGCTTCAAGGCGTTGGTACCTAAGCCTTCCCGATGGTGGTATTAAAACCATGGACAAACTTGAAGAAGCTTTTCTCAAAAGATGGAGTATCAAGGAAGATCCCAACATGCTTCTTACCAGGCTGAACTCCCTTTGGAAGCATGAAAATGAATCTATTCGGGAATTCCATACTAGGTTTGAAACTTTGTTGCAAAAGATCCCTGCAAGCCATCATTCAAACGGTGATTATCTTGTTCATATTTACACCAAGTCTTTTAATGGCCAACTAGGCTATCTTCTCAAGGACAAAAACCCCCAATCAATCCAGGAAGCTCAAGAGCTGGCTACTAAAATTGAGGGCAACCTCCATTCATCTAAGATTGAGCCTTTCAGAAACCCAAGGGGGAAAACGGACACCAAACCAAAGATAGTCCACAATACCGAACCTTCTTCAGACCTTTGTGCCAGTATGGAAAAATTGTAGGCCTCCATGGATAACATCATAAAAAATCAAGAGCTTATGATGAGTAGAATCGTCAACTTGGAGAGATCCCATAGCCAAGCACCTAGGATCCCGTACAAAGGTCAGTTTCAAAAGGGGAACCAATTATATAAACCAAAGAATGATCAGGTAGTCCCAAACACCTTATCCCATACAAATGTCGTGGATGAAAACCCTTGGTGCTTGGAATGCAGTGAGGCACATTGGGAGCATGAATGTCCTTACAACAATGATGGCTGTCAACAGGTGAACAATATAGGACACATCTTGAGAGGCCCTCAAATAAATATCACCGATGAAGAGCATCAGGAGGGCATGAAAGAAGCGACCAGGTTGGCTAGAATGGCAATAATAAACAACCTAGACCAGGAAACAAAAGAAAAATTGAAGAAACAAGAATTCTAGGTGTATAGGAGAAAGAAGCTGAACCAACCTCCCGTTGACCAAACAAAACCTCCATTTTTGGATGTAGTCCTTCCTAAGACGTCCAAAACTGAAAGGGTTGACTTGAACTTTGATTTTGAAGGGGCACTATCCAAGATGCATGTAACCATTCCCTTGAAAGAAGTCATCAAGGTGCCATCTGTCAAAGAACGATTTGACAATTTTTTCCAAGGATCAGATGGACCCATGGACCCTCCTATCATGTTGCAAGACGATCACTTTAGGGTCCAGTATGATGAACATCCACCTTTCTTCATGACCTTGATAATGAATAACAAGAGCCTCAACAGTTGCATGCTGGACTCAGGGGCCGGGGCTAACATGATGTCCCTCAAGGTCATGCAACAGATAGGCTTGAAAGTCACACGACCTTACATAAACGTGTGTGGTTTTGAATCTAAATCCATACCTACACATGGAGTGATTGAGAATGTCCAGGTTTGCCTTAAAGAATACCCCAAGAAGATCATCCACATGGACATAATGGTCGTGGACGTCCCAGATGTATGGGGGATGCTATTGTCTAGGAAGTTTGCCTCAACACTTGGTGGTACTCGTGAGATGGACCTTACTCATGGGAACATACCCTTGAAAGATGGAACCATTGGTCGTCTCCCAAATGTACCTGTGACTACAACTCATGTGCAAGAACTTAGCAATTCCAGTAAAGATGACAAAGCACATGATGAAATCATACAAAGTCTTCATGAATATTCACCAAATGATATACATTTTGCAACAGAGGAAGATTTTGATCAGATTCAATGGCCAAAGAAAGAGGAATACCAACAACTCCTAGACAAATACAAAGACAAGGAAGCTGGGACTGTAAAGATACTAAAAAAGGCAGAAGATGATGTACAGATTAGTCCATCCCAGCAGGAAGTGTTTACAACAGAGTCCCACCCTCCTCCCTCAACACAATACACCAGGGTTGTTCAAGGAACAACCAAGTACAAGATCAAAAAATATAAGGAAGGAGACATAGTGTGGATGTGGGACACCCAGAAGGGAGAGCCAACCAATGTCAAAGGAAGCACTCAATCATGGCTCAGACCTTTCAAAGTTGGAAGAGAATCAGTTGACGACTCCTATTATTTGTCCACTTTGGAAGGAAGAAGGCGCCCATTACCTATCAACGAGCACCTCCTCAAACCCCACCAAGGTGGGGGAACCTGATTTCACAGGTAAGTGCAGGTGAGTAGGTAGGCATTTTGCATTCATGTATTATACCATTTTCATTGCATGTTAGTTTGCTTTCACTTTCACACTTATGATTGCGTTATTCCAGTTTTGTTTTATATACATATAAATGCTGGGGTGGCATTACCACCCCAATCAGTTACTGATGTTTGCTATTGAGATCAAGCAGGTATGCAAGTTATGCCAGAGATGCTGAGGTTCTTGTTATCGCTTAGTTTGTAGTCTAGGTTAGATAGTTGAAAGGTAAGGATCAAACTGGCGTAACAGGAGCTTCCCCACCCACTGTCACCTCGATGGGGGGATCTTTCTATTCAGGGTGGCTAATCCCAAGGGAGACGTCCCTAGGTAATCTGGGGTGTTGAAAGGAAAAGGGTCAGGGGATTAAGGCTCAAAGGTTAAAGTAGGTTTTCCTTTCACAGATTACCGCCAAGAAGATAGTCAAGATGAATGTATTCCACAGAATAGGCACCTGTTTGCGAGACAAGGCAACGATAAAGCTAAAATGTGCAACAGTGGTTAGTACTTCATAAATTAATGACTATCAATCAATTAATATATATGAGCATAAATAGCAGTAATTATTGACGAAGTCAATGATTGCAAAAATAGCTTTGGCTTATAATATTACTTCTCAATAATCCTAAAAAATGATACAGCATTCAATGTATAAAATCAATCCTTCAATTAACACAACGCTTTAGATATCATTAAATGCTCACATATAACAAGTTGCTGCGTCACTATGCTAAGGGTGACGTTAGCCTAGTTCTAGGGTTAGTTTGATAGGCAAAGAGGTGGACGTTTTGCAAATTAGCCAATGAAAATAATCAACACTTCAATGTCTATTGCTAGATGACCAAGCCACAACGTT
>ML780301.1:955985-966115 GCA_009831015.1 Picea engelmannii
ACCATGATACCTTGGACCAATTACCTCATGGAGCAAGAGTCCTCTCTGATGCAAGTCCAAACCGATGGTGATGGAAGCTGCTGCTGCTGACAGGACAAATTTGGCGAAGAAGAAGAAGGATGGGCCCTCCAGGGCCATGCTCAGGTCAATCCTGCTCTCGGTATTTCATGTCTAGGACCTGTGGGCCTCGAGACATGATCTCCTAGTTATCCCTAGATATCGGGGATAACAGTTCTCATGCACTCTACGGTGAGCACATGTCCCCGAGTTGGAGCCAGATGTTATCCCTCACTTTTAGGGATAACTAGGAGATCATATCTCAAGGCCCACAGGTCCTAGACATGGAGTACCGAGAGCTGGATCGACTTTAGCATGGCCCTGGAGGGCCCATCTTTTCTCCCTTTCAGCGCCTCTACTTTGTCAGCAACAACAACATCCATCACCATCGGCTTGGTCTTGTGTCTGAGATGGTTCTTGCTCCATGAGGTAATGAGTCCGGGTATCATGGTATGTGTCACTCTGATCTTCAAAATTTTTGAATATGTGCATTTAATTCCTTTTGTTTCTAACAAATGCTTGGATCTTATACTTGCCCACTTGACCATGTTTGGGGGGATTGACAGGATGCCCTAGTAAGCCCGTGTCTGTAGGTTCTGGTTTGCCACTGTGGGGATTTTTGAAAAGCCATTGTCCACTCCCATCATAACATCACCTTTTCATCTTGCTTCCCACTCACCTATCCCATTACACTTGTCCGGGCACTGGGTTGACCTATCATTTGAGGATTGCACCTTACCTAGTGGGAAGAAGGGGCTAAAGGTCCAAAAGGTAAAAGCAAGCTGACAAAAGATAAAAGCCTTAGAATAAAACCTCGAGATGCTTCGCCTAGGGATCCCCAAGAATGGAATAAAAATCTTCTCAGCAAGAAACAAGAGGGACCCGTAAAATAATAAAACAAGATCTAGTCAGAGGATAGGGGGTCTCATCACGAGCCAGCCTATTAGGTCCATGCGTACCTAGCAGCATGACATTACCACCAGCTGGTTACCACGCCAGGGTAGTGACCCTTGGTTGCATGGCCAAGGGAAAGGGGGTCTCATCACGAGCCAACCTTCTCATTTCTGTGAAAGTACTTGTGGGTAACACTGTGACCACGCCAGGGCAGTGTCCCCTGATTAGCCTCTTAAAGAAAAAGCAATAAAGAATAAAAGAATGAAGAATAAAGAATAAAAGGCATGAATGGGCTTGGAAAAAATTGCATCTAGGACAGGTGCAACTCGCCTTCTACAAAGGCACCCACAGGTAAAGCTTTACATCCTCTGGTCTCATTGCACCCACTTGCCTGGACCTCCCTTATCCACATCACCCACTTGCATGGCTCAGATGAGATCTCTTCTAGAAACTCTCCTCTTCCAGTGGACACTAGCCCAATACGACGCCCTGTCACTTTCTCCAAACTTGTATTGCAGGCTTGTATAATGTCTTTGAGTTTTTAACTAGGGTAATAGGGGTTTTATGCACATGTTTAATAATATTGATGATGAGATGTGATTGGCATTGCTATGATCCCTGTGACTTATGAGCCCATGGAGGGCGTAGCTGTTGATGTGCAGGATCATGCCTGACGGACAGGTACCATGTTGGACCGGTACACATGGGGAGATGATCAGTTCGAATCTCCATGGGGCTGAAGAGCCCACTAGATGGATGCTAGGACCCCATCAAGGGGCAGAGACAGGACAAAGATGGTCAGAGGCTTTGCACCGGAGAAGAGGAGGACGTTCCACCAGAGGCACCCTGACAGAGCTTGACCTAGGGGGGTTGTGCCTCCTCCATTGGAATGTTGACCCTGGAAGGCCCAGGACGTCACCCATGATGATCATGATGTCAGCCAACCTTGTGGACGTTTTGGGAGGCAGATTTGGCAGTGTTAGCACGTGTGGCAGGTTGGAGAAGCCCAAGGAGGGCTAACGTTTTGCTCCAGGATGCTGCATTTGCCCTGTTATCCCCGATTTTTAGGGATAACTAGGAGATCATGTCTTGAGGTCCACAGGTCCTAGACATGGAGTACCGAGAGCAGGATTGACCTGAGCATAGGCCCTGGAGGGCCCATCTTTCTTCTCTTTCATCAGACTTGTCTTGTCGGCAACAACAACATCCATCACCATCGGCTTGGTCTTGTATCGGAGAAGGCTCTTGCTTCATGAGGTAATTGGTCCAGGTATCATGGTATGTGTCATTTTTTATCATTATAACCTTTAGATATATGCATATTACTCCTTTTATTTCTGACAACTGCTTGGATCTTACATTGACCCACTTGACCATGCTTGGGGGGATTTACAGGGTGTCCTAGCAAGCCTGTACCCATAGGTTTTGGTTTGCCACTGGGGGGATTTTTGAAGAGCCATCGTCTGCTCCCATCATATTATCACTTTTTCACCTTATCTCCCACTCATCTGTCCCATTCCCCTAGTCTAGGCATTAGGATGATCTGTTTGTGGGGTTGCACCTTATCTCATGGGAAGAAGGGGCTAAAGGCCCAGAAGGTAAAAGCAGCTGGTAAAAGATAAAATCCATCAGAAATGAAACCTAGAGATGCCTCACCCAGGGATCCCTGAGAAGGCATTAAAAAGCCTCTCAGCAAGAAACAAGAGGGACCTAAAGAAAAATAACAAAAAACAAGACCTAGCCAAGAGGATAGGGGGTCTCATCACGAGCCAGCCTATTATGTTCATGGGTACCTAGCAGTATGACATTGCCACTATCTGGTTACCACGCCAGGGCAGTGACCCTTGGTTGCATGGCCAAGGGAAAGGGGGTCTCATCACGAGCCAGCCTTATCATCTCTGTGAAAGTGCTTGTGGGTAACATTGTCAGCTCTGGTCACCACACCAAGGTAGTGTCCTCTAGTTAGTTCTTGAAATAAAAAGAAGAAGAAAAAAGCAAATAAAGAAAAGAAAAGAATCAAGACAATAAAGGGCTTGGAAATAATTGCATCCGTGACGGGTACAACTTGCCTTCTACAAAGGCACCCACAGGTAGCATCATGCATCCTTGTCTTTCACTCTACCCGTATGTCTGGACATCCCTTGACCACATCACTTCGTTTTACATGGCTTGGATGATACCCTCTGGAGACTTTGCTTTTCTTATGGATACTGGCCCAATAGGGTATTTTGTCTCTTTCTTCGACTTTGTATTTTAGGTCTTTGTAATATCTTTGAGCTATTGAATGATATTATGCATATGTTTGATAACATTAATGATGAAACGTGATTAACATTGCTATGATCGCTGTAACTAATGAGCCCATGGAGGGCGAAGTTTTTGATGTGCAGGACCATGCTCGACGGACAGGTACCAAGTGGACCGGTACACATGGGGAGATGATTAGTTCGGACCTCCATGGGGCTGAAGAGCCCATCAGATGGTTGTTGGGACCCCATCAGGGACAGAGACAGGACAGTGATTGGTCGAGCCTTTGCACATGAGAAGAAGAAGGACGTTCCACCCAGGACACTTTGGCTGAGCCCAGCCCAGGGGGGTTGACCCATTTCAGATGGAACGTTTTCCCTTTGATGGCCAGGACGTCACCTAGGAGCCATTGACATCATCTTGAGCGTGTGGCAGTTTGACAGGATAGTTGGCACGTGTGGTAGCTTGGAGAAGCCCAAGGAGGGCTAACGTCTGACTTCTGGATGTTGTACTAGCCCCAAAAGGGCCTAACGTCTCCCTCAGAAGGGCTTGACGTCTTGCTTATGCTCATTTAGGGTTTTAATTTAATAGTTTAATGTAAAAACAATATGATTTTGGTTTGTAGCCTTGTCGGCTATTTTTAATGACCTAATTTTAATTATAGGTCATGATACACTATATATTGAGGATATTTTTCCCTCATTTGAACATAACACATAACTCACTCTCTTGTGAGGTCTGATTTTTGCGCCCTACTTGGGTATTTGGTCTTTTAAAGTGAGGCGCTATTGTTGATGGAAGGATTTTCTTGGCATGTTTGTCATTTCTCTTTAAGGAAGGTTTACAACTAGGGTTTGCATATGCTTTTCATCATGATATGTAAGTGTTTTTCTTGCAAAACTTCTTAATTGAATGGTTGTAGGTTTACATTCTTGCATTTACTTATAAATTTGCTGATTTAAAACCTTAGGTGACAAGCACACAAGTAGGTCCTCGTTTCATGTAGAGAGAAATTTTCAGCCATTGAAGAAGGAAGATAGAGCCTAGCCTTTACTACACTCTTCTTACTTCTTCCCTTAAGCTAGCTTTGATTTTTAAAGGTTAAGAAGGGGGTGACGTCCTAGGCCTAGGTTATCTACACCTAGGGCCGTCCATCTTCTAGGGTTTGGTGATAAAGCCTTGCCATTGCAACACTTTCCCTCACCTCATCCTCTTGTTTTAACTTATCTTTTATGCTAGACGTTTTGCCAAGTTTGACCTAAGGAAGGAGGAAAGAGCACGAGGCCTTGCTTAAGCAACACCGGAGTGAGCCTCTTTCTCCTAGGGTTTTGATTCTAGTGCCCTGCCATTGCAGCACTCTAGAACCTTCCCTCTTGTCCTTAGCCCTTCATCCCTTAACCTTGCGTCCTCTCCTTAATTGACTCCATCTACCCCTAGGCACTGATCTTAGACACACAATGTTGAAGTGATAGTGCTCAAAACAACTCAAAACTTTAATTTTTTTGAAACCCTAACTAACTAAGCTAACCCTAACTAGGCTGACGTCACACTTGGTTATTCCATCTTGACGCAGCAAATTTTGATGATAAGCAATTAGATGATGGTTGAAAGCATTTATTGAGTAAATGATTGATTAAATACATTGTTAGCTACATCATCTCAATAGTTATCGATGAATTGATACATTTCCATTGCTATATTGATAAAACGTTGATCTCATTGATATCTGTTGTTTTACATTGCTTACTTATTGATATCAGATAGTCATATGAAGTACTAACCCACTGAATTATAGCCTGCATATATTCTTTATTGTTGTCTTGTTCCGGGCAGGTGTTTTCTTTTGGGCATACACTTCTTTATTGGTTGATTAGCTGGACTGTCTGATCTTGGTGGTAACCTGTGAGGAGGAACTTAAAACCTAACCTTTATATCTTTGCCTCTTCAAAACCCCAGGTTATCGGGGACGTCTCCCCTGGGTTAACCTCCGTAAATAGAAAGAACCTCCCCATTGAGGTGACATTGGGTGGGGAAGGTTCCTGTTACGCCAGTTTGGCCTCTATCCTTTAGCCTTTGACCTAAGCTACAAACTGTGTGATAACATTTTGGCTCCGTTGCCGGGGAACACTGAGTCAATCTTCTTCAAACGACAAACCTTTTTGGTAAGCCTTGCCTCATAGACCTGTTCTTACAAGCTTATCTGGCGACTCCACTAGGGTGTTTTTCCCCTGTTTCTTTGGTAGTTTCAAGAAAACTATCTGGCGACTCCACAAACTAAAAGGAGATTCAATAATCCTCCTTTGTCCTTTAGAAGGAAGCCTCCCTTGAATTCTCCCGTTGTCAAATCACTTTTTGGGAAAAGACTTCCTCTAACAATCATGTCTAGCTCTTAGACCGACACTATGAACCCAGCTATCAATCAAAGACAATGGTCATCTACCCTTTTCAGGCCGTTAGACATGTCAAGCATACCTGGCTATCCTAGGCAAATGCCACCCAAGTATGAAAAGTGGTTGCCTAAGTTTACCGATACTGATGCCATCAGTGCCGAAGAGCATATGAGTAACTTTTGGGCTTTCTTTCAGCTTCACCCCATCAGTGATGATGCTGAAGATTTGGTCATGAAGTTATTCTTCGCTACTCTTTATGATGCCTCAAGGCGTTGGTACCTCAGCCTTCCTGATGGAAGCATCAAGACCATGGATAGACTTGATGAGGCCTTTCTCAAAAGATGGAGTATCAAAGAAGACCCTAATATGCTTCTCACTCGACTAAATAGCCTTGCTAAATATGAGAATGAGTCCATTCGGGAATTTCATACCAGATTCGAGACACTGCTACTAAGAATTCCCGCAAGCCATCACCCGAAAGATGACTACCTTGTTCATATTTATACCAGATCTTTCAATGGCCAACTAGGGTATCTTCTTAGAGACAAAAACCCCCAGTCCATTCAAGAAGCCCAAGAGCTCGCCACCAAGATAGAAGGGAACCTCCTTTCATCTAAGATTGAGCCCTTTGCTAACCCTAGGGGGAGAATAGACACCAAGTAGAAAATAGTACACAATGCTGAGCCTATTTCAGATCTCTGCACCAGTATCAACAAATTACAAGCCTCCATGGATGGCATCATAAAGAATCAAGAAGAAATGATGAGCCGGATCGTCAGACTTGAAAAATCCCAGATCCAAGCACCCAGGCCTCCGTTCAAAGGGCAATTCCAGAAAGGGAACCAATTTTACAAGCCGAAGAATGAAAACGAAGTTCCAAACACCTTGGCCCCTACAAACGTTGTCGATGAAAATCCTTGGTGCCTGGAGTGCAGTGAAGCACATTGGGAGCATGAATGCCCTTATAACGCTGGCCAACAACAAGTCAATAACATGGACTGCTTCATGAACTTTCCGCAGATAAATATCACAGATATAGAACATCAACAAGCCATGAGGGAAGCAGCCAGAGCAACTAGGATGGCAGTACTAAACAACTTGGACCAAGAATCACGAGAAAAGCTAAAAAAGCAGGAAGTTCAGGTATATAGGAGGAAGAATCCGAAACAACCTACCGCTGATCAGCCGAAACCCCCGCCTCTTGAAGTGCTTCTTCCTAGGACATCCAAGACTGGTAAGGTCGACCTTAACTTTGACTTTGAAGGGGCGTTATAAAAAATGCATGTGAATGTTCCCCTAAGAGAAGCAATCAAGATCCCATCCATCAAAGAACGCTTTGACACCTTCTTTTCGGGATCAGATGAACTTATGGACCCCCCTATTATGTTGCAAACTGACCATTTCAGGGTCTAGTATGGTGAAAACCCTCCCTTCTTCATGACTTTAACAATGAACAACAAATATCTTAACAATTGCATGCTAGATACATGTGCTGGTGCTAACATGATGTCTCTTAAAGTCATGCAACAAATGGGTTTGAAGGTTGTTTGAAGGTCACTAGGCCTTACAGGAATGTGTGCGGTTTCGAATCTAAAGCAATACCCACACATGGGGTGGTTGAAAATGTTGAAGTACACTTAAAAGAATACCCCGAAAAGACAGTCCAGATTGACATTATAGTGGTTGATGTCCCAGATGTGTGGGGAATGTTACTATCTAGGAAGTTTGGCGCAATGATAGGCGGTTCCCTTCAAATGGACCTCACCTTTTTACGATTACGTTTGAAAGATGGAACGATGGGACGTCTACTTAATGTGCCAATAACTGTGGACCATGTGCAAGATGTTGTTCATCCCGCCAAAAATGATAAAATGCAGGACGATATGATACAAACTCTTCAAAAATATTCTTCAGAAGACATGCCCTTTGCAACAGAAGAAGACTTTGATCAGATCGAATGGCCCAAGAAAGAAGAGTACCAACAACTCCTAGATGAATTCAAGAACAAAGAAGTTGGGACGGTGAAAATACTAAAGAAAAATGAAGATGACGTACAGATCCGCTCGTCTCAACAAGAAGTCTTTACAGCAGAAGCCCACCCACCTCCCTCAGTGCAGTACACCAGGGTTGTTCAGGGAACAAACAAATACAAAGTCAGAAAATATAAGGAGGGAGATATGGTATGGATGTGGGATACCCAGAAAGGAGAGCCAACCAATGTAAAAGGAAGCTCACAGTCGTGGCTCAGACCCTTCAAAGTGGGAATGGAATCAATTGATAATTCTTACTACTTGTCCACTTTGGAAGGAAGAAGGCGCCCATTACCTATCAGCGGGCACCTCCTCAAACCCCACCAAGGTGGTGGGACCTGACTCCACAGGTAACTGTAGGTAGGTAGGCATTTTCCTTGTATTATACCATTTGCATTTCATGTTAGTTTGCTTCTTCACTTGCATATTGATTGTTTCTTTTCAGTTATATATACATATATATATTGCGGGGTGGCAATACCACCCCACCTTTGTTACTGATGCCCTTTTCGAGTTGAGCAGGTCTGTAGGTTATGCCAGAGATGCTGAGGTTCTCATGCGCTCTACGGTGAGCACATGTCCCCGAGTTGGAGCCAGATGTTATCCCCGATTTTTAGGGATAACTAGGAGATCATGTCTGGAGGCTCATAGGTCCTAGACATGGAGTACCGAAAGCAGGATTGACCTGAGCATAGGCCCTGGAGGGCCCATCTTTCTTCTCTTTCATCAGACTTGTCTTGTCGGCACCAGCAGCATCCATCACCATCGGCTTGGTCTTGTATCGGAGAAGGCTCTTGCTTCATGAGGTAATTGGTCCAGGTATCATGGTATGTGTCATTTTTTATCATTATAACCTTTAGATATATGCATCTTACAACTTTTATTTCTGACAAATGCTTGGATCTTACATTGACCCACTTGACCATGGTTGGGGGGATTTACAGGGTGTCCGAGCAAGCCTGTACCCATAGGTTTTGGTTTGCCACCGGGGGGATTTCTGAAGAGCCATCGTCCGCTCCCATCATATTATCACTTTTTCACCTTATCTCCCACTCATCTGTCCCATTCCCTTAGTCTGGGCATTAGGATGATCTATCTGTGGGGTTGCACCTTATCTTGTGGGAAGAAGGGGCTAAAGGCCCAGAAGGTAAAAGCAACTGGTAAAAGATAAAAGCCATAAGAAATGAAACCTAGAGATGCCTCGCCCAGGGATCCCCGAGAAGGCAATAAAAAGCCTCTCAGCAAGAAACAAGAGGGACCTAAAGAAAAATAACAAAAAACAAGACCTAGCCAAGAGGATAGGGGGTCTCATCACGAGCCAGCCTATTATGTTCATGGGTACCTAGCAGTATGACATTGTCACTATCTGGTTACCACGCCAGGGCAGTGACCCTTGGTTGCATGGCCAAGGGAAAGGGGGTCTCATCACGAGCTAGCCTTACCATCTTTGTGAAAGTGCTTGTGGGTAACACTGTTAGCTCTGGTCACCACGCCAAGGTAGTGTCCTCTAGTTAGTCCTTGAAATAAAAAGAAGAAGAAAAAAACAAATAAAGAAAAGAAAAGAATAAAGGCAATAAAGGGCTTGGAAAGAATTGCATCCGTGACGGGTACAACTCGCCTTCTACAAAGGCACCCACAGGTAGCATCATGCATCCCTTTCTTTCACTCTACCCGTATGTCTGGACATCCCTTGACCACATCACTTCGTTTTACATGGCTTGGATGATACCCTCTGGAGACTTTCTTTTTCTTATGGATACTGGCCCAATAGGGTATTTTGTCTCTTTCTTCGACTTTGTATTTTAGGTCTTTGTAATATCTTTGAGCTATTGAATGATATATCAGGGTTTTTATGCATATGTTTGATAACATTAATGATGAAACGTGATTGACATTGCTATGATCCCTGTAACTAATGAGCCCATGGAGGGCGAAGTTTTTGATGTGCAGGACCATGCCCGACGGACAGGTACCAAGTGGACCGGTACACATGGGGAGATGATTAGTTCGGATCTCCATGGGGCTGAAGAGCCCATCAGTTGGTTGCTGGGACCCCATCAGGGGCAGAGACAGGACAGTGATTGGTCGAGCCTTTGCACATGAGAAGAAGAAGGACGTTCCACCCAGGACACTTTGGCTGAGCCCAGCCCAGGGGGGTTGACCCATTTCAGATGGAACGTTTTCCCTTTGATGGCCAGGATGTCACCCAGGAGCCATTGATGTCATCTTGAGCGTGTGGCAGTTTGACAGGACAGTTGGCACGTGTGGTAGCTTGGAGAAGCCCAAGGAGGGCTAACGTCTGACTTCTAGATGCTGCACTAGCCCCAAAAGGGCCTAACGTCTCCCTCAGAAGGGCTTGACGTCTTGCTTATTCTCATTTAGGGTTTTAATTTAATAGTTTAATGTAAAAACAATATGATTTTGGTTTGTAGCCTTGTCGACTATTTTTAATGACCTAATTTTAATTATAGGTCATGATACACTATATATTGAGGATGTTTTTCCCTCATTT
>ML780301.1:978368-1010702 GCA_009831015.1 Picea engelmannii
CGCTTCTGCATATGCTTGCTGGCCTCGGCTTGACATCTTTGATATTATCATAGCCATAGCACCACCCGCTAGTACAAGAAGGGGAATCACACATAGCATTACCAGGGTAAGTTTCCATCCTTTGATGAAAGCGACAACAAAACCTCCAAAAAATGTGGACGCGAGCTGGATGAATTTCCCAACCTGAACAAACAACGGAAAACATAAACATATGATTAAGATTATTGTACAATCTTCTGTGGAAGATGCAAAATAGAATTGCTTCAACATTTTGGCAAATAACGTTTGAATGATTTCGCTAACCTCGTAAATATCATCTCTCCAATTTTATGGGTTAAAGAAGATCCTATGAATAGTTTTTCCATTACAGAGAGTTTATTTTTCCCTTTTTTTCATTAAACATCCTACCAACTGATAAAACTGATAATGATAGTTATGATAGTTTTGTAAGCCAAATAGTGCCATGTCAGCATGCCTATCCTTACAACCCCCTTCAATGTGCCTTGTAAGCCAAACGGGCGCTATGTCAGCATGCCCATCCGTACATATGATAATGGTCATTGTACATTCTTATGTGGAAAATGCAAAATATAATTGCTTCAACATTTTTGGCAAATAATGTTTCAATGTTTTCGCTAATCTCGTGAATATCATATCTCCAATTTTATGGCATAAGCAAGATCCTATGAATAGTTTTCCCATGAAAAATAAAGTTTGTTTTTTCTTTTATATTTCATTAAACATTCTACTTACTGATAATGACAGTTTTGTAAGCGAAATAGTGTCATGTCAGCATGCCTATCCTTACAACAATTAGGATGACAAATTTTTCCAGAGGGCAGTTTATGGACCATAAGATCATTGTTGTTATAGAAAGGAGTATGTTGTTGATATGTGAAATACAAGACGCAGATTACACAGGATAGAAAGTAGAAACCGATTAATCCTGTTATGTAAGACAATTCATTGATGTGGCTAAAGCATGTAGGTTAGCTGGGTTGCATCTGTCAAATGTGCATGTTCCTAGTACAAAGAGGCGGCTGATGCAGTTTACAGGGTGATGAAGCTGATCCGCTAGATGGCTAGCTGGAGAAATGTATTTTCATTGTAAATGTATACGAGGTATGTTGTTTTCATTTGGTGGGAAATCAGATATCATACTAACGAACTTTTTAGCTGTGAATCTTGTGCACTGTTACCCAGGCTGGGTGGCTTAAAAGAAAGTGATGTAATAGCAATTATTATTTACCTTTTCAGCCATAGCATCTTGAATTAGGACAGTGTCTCCTGACATTCTTCCAATAACCTCTCCTGTTGATGTCTCACTGTCGAAAAATGCAATATCCTGCCTTAGAATGGTTTTTAAGTTGAAACTTCTGATACGAGCAGCCTGCCTTTCCCCTGTGTACATCCAAAAAGCCACCTCTGCCAGGGAAAATGTACTAAATTAGATCATGAAGTATCATGATTCACAAGAAAAACTGAAATCTCTTTTGACACCCATTTAACTGACTTGTTATAACTGTACTAGATAATGAAAGTAACAAGAAGCAAACATTGGAGATTGAAACTAGAATCATGATCATAAAAAGTCAAAGCATCAGGTTGAGGTGGGAGGTAATATCTTACGAAAGAAAGATGCAACTGCCGTACAAGCACCGAGATAAACAAAATTCAAAGCTACCTGAAGCAACCAAAACAACAAAAAGAATAAGTCCAACATTAAAATTAAAGAAAAAGTTTTTACACTCCATATCAGAAATTCAAAAAGATGCCAGTCAAAAACCCATTAATCACTTGGCACATTCTGGTCATCACAATTTGTGGGAAAGCATTCTTATGGCCACTTTATAGAGGCGATTCAATTAAGATAAGAGATGAATTGGCCTTGCATTGCATCATGTTTTTTTATGACTGGCGGAATCGACAACTATGCCGGTCTCATACTCGCTTCTGTTCCAACAAATATCTTGTAAATTTTATCCTCTAGAAACATTCTCGATTCTTAATTGTTCGTTCCTTGTAATTTTATGTTTGAAAAGGAGAAATGGGAGCATATGACCTTACTCTCTATAAGGGAGCATCCTCAGACTGACAACCAAGTTTTACTCTAAATAACAGTCATAGAATTTGTGTGAATAATGACATTTGACTATCGGAGTTCACAGACGGTTCTTTAGCTAAATGGACTCCTCAAAGCTTAGAAAGAATTGACTGTGATGTCCCCTTCCACTTGATCATGATGGGAGGATGACTTAGTAGCCTATATGACTCCTATAGGCTATAGTCAGTGAAGAAACGGGAGTCAAGGGGTTTATTTGATGTCACTTAGCTAGGAGATGTTATATTTCTGAAGTGACAATAAGTAAAAAGGTAATAAAGTAACTTTTAGATTAATAGTTACTTAAACATTAGTAAAAGTGACTTTTAATCTTTAAGTGAAAAATAAAAGGGGAATAAGGGTCATGTTGGATTAAGTCAAAGAGGAAAGATCTAGATGAGAAAAAAAGGCCATCGAAGAACTATAAAAGGAGGGGCAACGCTCCACTTTCCTCATTATGTTTTGGATTGATCTCTTGTTTGGAGTGCTCTTGTGAGCCAAGGTTTTCGTTGGGTTTTGGCATAAACCTTTCCATTGTGGTTTGGTTTCGGTGGTGCAATATCCACCCTAGCTAGACAAGGAGGAGGATCCATCTGGGATCTTTGTTTGAGATTCATCTTGTGGTTTGATCTCAGCTTGGAGGTGTATCGACTTGCTTAGGAGGTCCGTGGGGTTTTCTTGAGAGGGACTGATTCATCTTTGCAGGGCCGTAATTCATCTTTGCAGGGTCGTAAGGGTTTGTAAGAAAATTGTAAGGGTTTGTGGAGGATCGTTGGCACTTTAGGAGGCTTGTTGGGGTTTTTTGGAGGGTTCTATCCCCTTCTTTTGCAGGGATGTGAGGCTATATTTCCTAGGAGCCGTGGAGGCAATGGAGGAGGGTCGTGAGCCCATCTCTTGGCACTTGGAGGATTCGATCTCCATTTGGGAGGATTGATCATGGTTGGAGAAGGAAGCATGAGGCTTGGAGAGCCCTTGGAGCAGTTCGACATCATCTCTAGAGAGGGTTTGAGGCTAGGCGTTATCCTTTTTGCAGTTGAGGAGTGGGCTGCATCATCTGTTGAGGAGGTCGTGGCATTATTCCAAGTTTTGGCTTGTTATTGTTGTGTTTTCATTAATGTATTGCAGCTGCCATAGCAGCCATTAGAGACTTGTTATTGTTGTGTTCGAGGTTTCATTCATAATAAAAATACCCATGTTATCTCCTCTATTTCATGTGTACTTGGATTGCATACAATGTGTTTGACAAAAGTCTATTAGTAGAATATATGCAAACTATTTGTAGAAAGTTTTCAACCAATTTATAGCATAAAGAACACATGTAATGCAAACTGTTTGACAAAAATGCACAACCGAAAACACCTAATTGTACAACATAGCACTAATATCCTAGCCTAGTGCACTTGGGGATATTACAGTGGTAGCAAAGATGGTGATTTTACCATCCTGTGATTCCATGAGACATTGATGGCTTACAGAAGAACTAGAGGGCATGGAGGCCAACCCTTCCCAAGATCAGAGTCATCAGAGGAAGAGGAAGTTATGGGAGATAGACGAGACCCTTCAGAGGAGAGTATGTTTCAGATACTAAGTGACTTGGCCAAGGGATAGATTGAGACGAACCAGAGGCAGGAAAAGATGGCTAGGTACCAACAATAGACCCTTGAGGTGCTCACGCAGCTGGTGGGCCAACAAGGGAACTAGCTTGGTGCAGGATAGGCCAGACCCAGTAGATCCCATGGAGGTGACAGGGTACATGCAGAGGGTAGCAATACCCATAATCCAGCAGAGGGTGTCCCACAAACAGGAAGCAGGAGGATGCCTAAGCCATTATTTCCATAGTTCCTCAAGGAGCAGCCTACAGGAGCATAGGGGCAACATGGTCAGGATGATGATTTTACCATCTACTTCAAGGAGTACCAGGTGTTAGGGGAAGATATCCAACCAACCATGTCTTACCAAGACTACTACAACATCAAGTACAGAAACAATCCTAGGGAATGAAACAAGGCAACACAAAACCAACATAACTATGATCTTTTGCGTAAGGTTGGGAAGTTGTCTATCCCATGTTTCGACAAATCTGCCAGGAGCTCAACTAGAACTTGGGTGCAAAAGTTGGACACTTACTTCCAACTTAACCCGATGACAGAGGAAGAGGAAATTAAGTTTTCCACCCTACAGTTGGATGGAGAAGCTCATGAGTGGTGGTACCATGGGCTAGTGACATTAGGGCATGCCAGCATTACATCATATGTGGATTTCACCCAGAGGTTGATGGACATGTTCGATAAGAAGGATCCTGAGATCCACTTCAGGGAGTTGGCGCAGTTGAGACAAATAGGCACACTAGAGGCATACATCACGGAGTTTCATAGGATGGCAGTCATGGTGACAAACATCTTTGAGCAGAGATTGGTGATTTTATTCACTGAGGGTTTAGCCGAGCCCTTGAGAGGATGGGTGGAGGCCTTCAAGCCAACCACACTACAAGACACCATCATGAGGACTTGGGACATGGAGGACGTAGTCCTCAAGAAGGCATCAATGAAACTCTTTATTCCATAGAAGGGTAAGGAGATGAAGCCTTTCCAAAAGCCATGGATAGGGAAGGACAAGATGGATTTGGAGACTGGGAGGGAGTTGAGGAGGAAGAAGCTTTTTTTTACCTGCAAAGAACCTTGGGAACTGGGTTATCGATGTATGGGCAAAGGGAAAGTACATTACATAGAGGTGCTTTCCGATGAGGAGGATGATGGTGATGATGAGATAGTTCACACATAGGGAAGTAGACCAAGCAGTGATAAGGTGGAGCCACCACACCTTGAGATTACAGAGGAGACGCAACTATAGGATGGTGTCAAGGGAGTGACCATATCCACACTTTCAGGAGTCCCCAGATACTATACCTTCAGGATCAGATGCATTTTGCAAGGGCGAAGAGTTACAACACTGATCGATGGTGGGGCCACCCACAACTTCATTGATGCAGGGCTTGTCACTAGGAGACACATCCCTAAAGAGGACTTTGTGGAGTTCAACGTGGTGGTAGCAGATGGATACAACATGACTTCTACTTAGAGGATCAGAGGATTGGATGTGACATTGGGAAACTATACGTTGACCAATGACTTCTATATAGTGGATTTGGCGGACACCAATGTGGTATTGGGGGTCGAGTGGCTGCACTCACTTGGAGATTTCACCATGAACTATCAAGACATGAAGATGGATTTCAGGGATACAAGGGGTCAATGAATTGTTCTGAGAGGTATGTTGACAGGAGCTCTCAGGAACTTGTCAAACAAATGTATGGAGGCCATCTTTAGACATGGTGACGTGGCCTGTGTAGCAGAGTGTTTGATCACCACACAGAAGCCATCGCAAGACCGTCAACACTATCATCTGGACATCCAGGCGTTGTTTGGGAAGCATGACAAAATGTTCGGATCTATACCAGCAAAGGAGACCACCTGATAGGCAATTTGAGCATGTCATTGAGTTAGAGGAGGACAAGATAAGCCTGTGATCACCACACCATATAGGCATCCTAAGAAGTTTAAGGACAAGATAGAGAAGGCCATTTAGGAGTTGTTGGAGATGAGGCACATCGGGCCTAGTTCTAGTCCCTTCTCTTTTCAATGGTACTGGTGAAGAAGAAGGATGGTACAATGAGGATGTGCATCGACTATAAGGCGATGAACAAGAAGACAATCAAGAACCAGTACCCGATGTTAGTCACCAATAAAAATTTTATTACTTGAGGTCAAGATTCCAAAATTGGCGAAAGCGCTAATGGGTTTGGAAACCAGATAAAATAAGAGGTCTAAAGATGGCAGGGAAAAGTTAAATCTAGCGGAATATGCAAGTTGATCAGGCCTGAAATGTCATTGATCGTGATCCGTCGAGATCAACGGCTGGGAACAGTTGCGGAGGTTGAAGCTGCACGGAGTATAATACCAAAAAGCGGTCCCGCAATTCAAACCACGGTTTTCTCCCGAGGGTACGTGGCATCATCGGGCACATTGCGGAACGAAAGGTGGATTGCCTTGAAACTGTTTTCTCACACCCCAACAAATTTTGAAAAGTATAGGGTCGTCGGTCGATTTATTTCATTTGGTTTATTACTTTTCAAATATTGCAACCGTTAGGACCCTGTCGTGACCATCGTTTTCCACTTGCAACACAACCGTACACCATCTGCACGCCATGTCTGCTCGTTTCCAGTTACAGGGAAGAAGGTATGATCCACACCATATCATATCCAAAAGATATGACAAATTATGACATTCCTTCTGATTTGCAATGGAAGGAAATGGTCCGACTGGGTAAGACAAAATGCAGTTTTCCAGGGCCTAGTAGATGATGTCCAGATGTCAATAAAGAAACAACTCATTATGCAAAGATCACAGTGTCAGAGTTGTTACCAACATTTTCCATGTTTCTAACATTCTGTTGTCTCCACTTGTACAGATGTTAGATTGTCATTTTTTAGTGGGAGAATCCTAGGTTAGAGGATCCAACTCGCACTTCATGCTGTTACTTATTGTTTAGACTATATATACAACATCAAAATGATATTTTGGAAGTCAAATGTTTGAGCATAGGCTCCCCATTGTAATGTTTTGATAAGACAGAGCCATCCTATGGTATTATGTATGAGATCTGAGACATTTTGGTTAATAGAAGTCAGTTTCCTTTCATATCTTACTTCTTTCTTACCCTGGTTGCTCATTATTGAATGATTCAATTGAGATGTTATAGTTGTGTTGTAATGTATGTTTGATTATGATATTGTTGTAATTGTTATCAGTGTTTTAAGGTTTAGATCAAGAAGTTCTTGTGTTTGAGCTTTTTCTTCACCTATCTGCTAGTGAGGCCTGATGCTTATAACAGACTTATTCACCTTTTTCACTAAGTCTTCCATCTACTCACATTTATCTTTAAATCATTGATTGAAGTTAGCCAAAACCTCATTTGCTTATGCATTCTGGCCTAGAATTTCTGTGTTGGAACATTGCCATACTGAGTTTTGTCCATTTGACATTCTATCATACATCTACTTTTACAAACCTATTTGATGGGTACTGGGCTTATCCTCTAGCAATCTGAGGGTGACTCTCAGTGCTAACATTCTTGGCGTTGTTATCGGGGAATGAATTGAAGACATTTCCCTGGGATTGAACGATAAAGAAATACTGATTCTGAAGGTGCATTAGAAATCAGTACATTGAAGATTGCAGCTTGCACCTGGGGACTCCACCGTTTCAGTTGTGGCTCCTAAAGGCAAACACACGAGGTCTACCCCACATCTACCTCTGGCTACACCTGAAGCTGACCCAGAGAAGATTATCAAGAAGGGAAAAGCTTCTCAAGAAGGCTTTTCAGTTGTTGTACCAGGTACTTCTAGTCATTTGCCTGATTCCATTTTTAATACACCAGTTATATCTAGTACTCCATTACCCTCTGTTGAAATTTTTAGAAACTTGGATTTTGAAAATTTCCCTGTTGAATACTCTTCTTTTAGCCCCAAATTGAAAGAAGAAAATTTTGAAGTCCTTGCCTCTCCTGATGTTGTAAGCTGGTTTAGACTCGAGAGCTTAGAAGATTTTCCTACCTTGGGTTCTCCATCTCCTCCTTCCATTAAAATTGTTGTGACTAAAGAGGAGGAAACCTCAATTATCTTGGAAATTACATCATCCTCTTCCAAGACTCAACCTCTCTTGGTGAAAACTGAACTCTCTCCATCTTACCTTCCTCCTTCTCCTGAGCTACATATAATCAAAGCTGCAGCTGTACCAGTGAAGACTCCATCTCCTCCTTGTTTTCCTAGAGTTTATAATCCAATGGCAGGTGCTAACCTTCCTAGAAATAGGATGGATGCCATAGTGGCTGCTAGGTATGTCCCTCTTGTGTTACCTCAGCCCATGAGTGCTCTCCCAGTTGGAGACTACTTTAAGTACATGCCCAAGTTTATAGGGGAGGAGGACATAACTGCAGAAGAACACCTTGCAACCTTTTATAGTTATGCTGACAATCTTAATATCGAGAATGCAGATGTATGGATGAGGGTTTTTTTACAAAGCCTTGATGGTGAGGCTAGGAAATGGTTTAGGGGTTTAACTCTTGGATCTATTGTTGGAATTGAAGTTTTGGATGATGCCTTTCTGAGGCATTGTGGGGATAAAAAAGATTTCCTATATTATATTACAGAGTTTGGGTCAGTTAAGAGGAAAGAGGGGGAATATGCTTCATACTTATCAAAAAGATTAATAAAATGTACAACAAAATCCCCACTGAAATTAAGCCTACAAAAACTTCTGCCAAGATCACCTATGCTAGTGCTTTTGACCCTGAGTTTTTCCTATTGCTGAGAGAAAGAAGATCTACCTCTCTAGCTCATATGCAAGATGCGGCCTTGGAGGTAGAATCTAACATATTGGAAATTGACAAGCTTAGAGGAAAATCTGATAGAGACAGGAGAAAAAGTAGGATTGAAGCTTCAATCTCTGATTCCTTTGCTATCAATCCTCAAGTTGATGAACTAACCAAATTGGTAAAATCACTTTCTGCTGAAATGGAAAAGTTGAAACTTGAAGGAAAACAAAATTATAGAAACACACAGAATGTTGATAACAGAGGAAATTTCAGGAGACCAAACAATGCCCCTCAGGTCCTCCAAAGAGATAAAAAGAAATAGGGATAGGGATGATAAAAAATTCCAAGCCCCTCTCCAAAATAACTTGGTTGTTGATGAAGAAGGAGAGGATGAAGAAACTGATCCAAAAATTCATTGTCTAGGTGATTCCTCTTCATCTCCTCACTTAACTCAGTCTGCATATGAAGAGTCTCTTATGGACAACCAATTGAATGAGTTGAGTAAAGGGGAAAAAACTAATGAAAATTCAAATAAATACAACCTAAGGTCCAAAAAGAAGGAGGGAAAGCCTAACACATCTGATCAACCCAATAAAACATAAAATTCTGCTAAGGCTGTGGTTTCTAGCAGCAAAGAAAAGGAGGAACAAAACCCTCAAGCAATGACTAAGACCCATGCCCCAGAGATTAAGGAGATTCTGAAATCTCCTTCTTCCTTCAACTTTGAGAGTGAAATTCAAAAGATAAAGATCCGTGTACCCTTTTTAGAGCTGATTAAAAATGAGGAGTTTAAAAAATATCTTTCCAAGATGTTGCAGCCCAAATCTTCTTCTAATTCCACAGACTCAGTGACCCTTCAAGATGAAAAACCAACAATCATATTGGGACCTTTGGTAGAGGATAGGGATGAATCATCTCCTCCTTTCTACACATCCTTGAATATTCATGATAAAGTATTGCACAACTGCTTGATGGAATCAAGTGCATCTCATAACCTCATGCCTAAAACCGTCATGGATGAGCTTGTTATGGAAATTAAAAAAACTTATCATGATCTATACTCATTTGATTCTAGAAAAATGAGGTGCCTTGGGGTAATCAAAGACCTGGTTGTTACCTTGTTCCAATTTCCCATGAAGAGTGTGCTCATGGATATTGTGGTGGCTGATGTCCCCCCTAAGTTTGGGATGCTCTTGTCAATATATTGGATCAAAAGACTAGGGGGAACTTTGCAGATGGACCTTTCATATGCTACCATTCCTGTATTTGGAGGAGAGCACATAAGGCTTTATAGGGAAGCACAACTAGCTTACATCATCAGTGATGAAGCTAATCCTACAAACCACCCTATTTTTGCAGTTGATACTGATTTAGGATCCAATATTTTACAGCTCATTGATGCTCCTCAATAACCTATTGAAACAAAAAAACAACCTACTGCAAATTGTGAATTTCCTTTCAATATACCCCTGTATGGAAGATGTTTTTTGATGGAACCTCTTCTAAAGAAGGTGTTGGTGCTGGAGTGGTTTTTATTTCTCCAACTCAAGAAATAATATCTTTGTCTTACAAACTAGAATTTGAAACCACAAATAATGTAGCAGAGTATGTGTTGGATTACTGAGAGGGGGGTGAATCAGTAATAGCGTAATTATAATCCTTTTTTCTCCAAATAATCCAAGTGTTATATCAATGTAGAATTATTATCCAATAATGAGCAATAAGAAATGAACAATCACACACATACACAATACACTAGTGTTTTACGTGGAAACCCAAATCGGGAGAAAACCACAGAATGTTTTTCTTATATGTCTTGAAGAATTACATTCATTGAAAGCACCAACTTCCTTTGTTTTCCAGCTGCAACTGGAAGGAGGCTCCAACCCCCTAGTTTTTCAGACTACAACCTGAGGGAATCTCCAACTCCCCAATTCTCTGGCTACAACCAGAAGGAGGCTACAACCCCCTAAGTTCTCTGGCTACAACCGAAAGGTGGCTACAACCACCTATCCTTGCCCCGTCCAACCGCCCTGAAGTATAAGTAGAATGATGGAACCACTGCCAATCTGTCACTGTGAGATATACAGTTGTACAACTGTAACAACCTGTACCACTGACCTGTATCCAATCTGTACAATTGCCCTGTAATCAATCTGTACTTGAACTGAACATGTATCTACAAAAATTACAACAGATACGTGACCTGTAGTGTTGCAGCCCGCATATGTATGCTACCAAACTGTTATGCAGCCTGCGTATGCCTTCTGAAAACTAGGGTTTCCTTTTCTTGAAAACTTCTGACCTTCTGTAACTTCTTTCACATAGATTTGTAACCTGTCACTATATCCAGACTGTAACTATACCATGTGCATGCATCCTCGTATATAACCTTTACTCGAGGAAAGTATGTCTCTCTCTAGTCATGTGTCATATAGGTATGTGTAATCATGAACAAGTATAATATCCCTCACATGATCTTAGTCATCGACCCCTTTCTGATATTCAGTCTCTCAATACATCATCTACTACACAAATAAAAGCTCTCAACCATGTACCATAAAAACCCTTAGCCATATGCCAAGAAATAAAAGATGTGCCTCACAAGAAGTATCAATGATGAACATACCAGCACTGTAATTTTGTAGATTTGACTTATGCAGAAGATCACATGTAGCCACTAGTCTTTCTAGAGAGAATCCTCAAATCTCCATTGCCATTCCTCATGCATACATCAAAATCCAACTATTCATAGAAATAAGACATACCTTTTGAACCAATGGATGGATCTGATGTATCTGAGCACTTTAGACCTTCGTGGGAGCTTGATCTTAGAATCTAGAACCTCTGCATCTTCATCTTCTCAAGTTTCCATGACTTTATCAGGATGCACGCTCCCTATACACAGACAACTCGCGTATACGCACCCTATACACAGACAACACGCATGGATCTGATGTACTGTACGCACCCTATACAAAGACAACTCGCGTATACGCACCCTATACACAGACAACCCGCGTACGCACCATAAAATAGGGTTTTCTGTAAATCCGAGAATTTCGCCGTCAACCCTTTGTGCTACCTCAGACGTTCGCCACTTCAGATGTATCCACAAGTATTTACAATAAGCTTTACACAAGAAAATAGATATACAATATGTACAAGTGTGTTTTATGAGTGAACTTTGTCTCTTATTTATATCTTCATGTAGCCTTACACTTTCCTTATTTTAGGGTTAACCACTTTCCATAAATAGAAAGTTCTTTGTTACTTTATCATTTAAATATTCCTTCTTGATTTTGTCACCTTACTTTATCATTTCTTGATTTTGTCACTTCTCTTTATGATTTAAATAATCCACCTTGACTTTGTCACTTTACTTTATCATTTAAATAAAGATTTTTTTTTTAAAGCACTTTGACTTCTTTGACCTTGTGGGCTTCAAGCCAACATGTGAGGGTCCTCCAACTTCGTAAGGACATAACTCTCAAACCGTGAAGAGTTATGTGACATTCCACATACCACCGGAAATGGCATGACAAGCACTATCCATCTCGGATAGTTTCACCAACAAATTCATTGATCTTCATCTCATTATTCCACATACAAGCATGGGTCCTCCAACCATTCTTCTAGGATAACTCAATCCACAAAGCGTCTTACCGTGAGGGCTTTCACCATAATGGGACCACTTTGGAGTTCATCCATTTGTGCACCTTATCAATCATGATAAGACAATAATGAGTCATCTATACTTTTTTTCAACAATGCAGCATATACCAATGAAACCACATCGATCCATCTTCATCATGTATCAATGACAACTCATTGATCCATCTTCATCTATGCATTCTTATCAAGGACAATACATATTATATTACATCAATCATCAATCAATCAATCCTTTGACATCAATCAATCAAACCATTGGCATCAATGACAACATGATCCAACAATATGAGGCTCTTGTTTTGGGTTTGAGGGCTGCTAACGATATGAAGATTGAAGAGTTAGCAGTGTTTGGAGATGCCGAACTAATTGTACATCAAGTTAAAAATATGTATCAAGCTAAACACCCCAAGTTAAGGACTTACATAAATGAAGTTTGGGATCTTGTTGATAATTTCTTCTCTGCTTTTAATATCTCTTTTGTTCCAAGAGAAGAAAATACTTTGGCAGATTCTTTAGCTGTTTCTGCAAGTAATTTTAAAATTCCTTTGCCCCCCAAGCTCAAATATGATGTGGAAGTGAAGTATAGACCCTCTATACCTGACAATGTTAAACATTGGAAGGTCTTTGAGGATGATATTGAGATCAAAAATTTCTGGAAACCGTGGAAGAGTTTTTTGCTCTTCACATTGAAGATACCAAAACCCCTCATGCTGATATTTTTCTGAATAAAATTGCAGACCACAAGATTGTTCAATTGCCCAGTAACCATATTCCAAAAGGACTAGTTCCTTTGGAGAGATTTTTGACAAAAATGATGTTGCTATGAAGGTTAAAGGTTCAAGTGAAGATGTTGATGTGACATAATGCAATTTAGGTACAGAGGAAAATCTAAAATATGTGAAATTGTCTAGCAGTTTATCTAAAGAACAAAGAACTGAGTCTGTTAAGATTTTAAAGGAGTTTTTTGGTATATTTGCTTGGAAATATGAAGATCTACAAACTTATGACACAAGCATCATTGAACATAAGATCCCTTTGAAAGAAGAGACCAAGCCATTTAGGTAAAAAATCAGACAGATAAATCCCATGTTGCTGCCTATTATGGAAAAAGAAGTTAAAAAGTTGTTTGATGTCAAGATCATCATACCTTTGAGGTACTTTGAGTGGGTGGCCAACTTGGTCCCTGTGAGGAAGAAAAATGGTGAAATCAGACTTTGTGTTGATTTCAAGAATTTGAACAGAAGCTCAAAGAAAGATAATTACCCCTTGCCAAAGATGGAACATATTTTGCAAAGAGTGACTGGCTCATCAAGGATGTCTATGATTGATGGCTTCTGAGACTACAATCAAATCTCTGTCCTACCTGAAGATACAAAGAAGACAACATTCACTACTCCATGGGGCACATTTATGTATGCTAAAATTCCTTTTGGACTTATGAATGCAGGAGCAACCTTTCAACGAGTAATGGATATTACCTTTATTGGGGAGAAGGAAAAATTTGTGGTCATCTATCTGGATGACATTACAGTGTTCTCAAGATCTGATAAAGAACATTATCATCATTTGAAAAGGGTCTTCCTGAAGTGTAGAAAGTTTGGGCTCTCTCTCAATTCTAAGAAGTCTTTGTTTGCTATGAAGGAAGGAAATTTATTGGAACACATTGTATCAACAAAAGGAGTAAGAATTGATCCAAGCAGAGTAGAGGCCATCCAGACTCTATCTCTTCCTAGATCCAAGAAGGAAGTTTAGTCTTTCTTGGGTAAAATCAACTTTATGAGGAGATTCATCTCTAAATTTGCTAAATTGGTTAAGTACATTACATCTATGCTTAGAAAGGGGAATGAGGTGAAGTGAACTGCTGAAGCTCGAGATTCTTTTGACCAAATAAAAGAGGCATTAACTGAAACACTTGTTCTTATTAGCCCTAACTATTCAAAAGATTTTCTGATATTTTCTTTTGCTTCACATGGCACAGTGGCTCTTGTCTTGCTTAAGAAAAACACCGATGGGATGGAGTAGCCTATTTCCTTTTTTAGCAGGGCATTGAGGGATGCAGAGATGAGGTTTGATATTATGGAAAAACATGCTTATGCTTTGGTTAAAGCACTCAAAGCCTTCATAGTATACATTCCGCATTCCAAGGTTATTGCCTATGTCCCATCAACCTCTGTGAAAGAGATACTTATCCAGCCTGACATAAATGGGAAGAGGAGCAAATGGATTGCCAACATTTTGGAGTTTTATCTTGAAATAAAGCCCACTAAGTTGGTGAAAGGCCAAGGTTTAGCTAGGTCGCTGGATGAATCAAATTGCAAAGCACTGTGAGTTAATTTCATGAACCTAAATTCAGAAAATCAACAAGCTGGTTTTGTTGACAAAAGCTCTTATATCAGTCCCAAATTGGCAGAATGCACTTAGTACAAAGACATCATTTATTTTCTGCAAAGGTTGCGGCCTCCTGATGGTTTGGAGAAGAACAAGGTAAGATCTTTAAAGCTGAAGGCAATCAGATATCGTCTCATTGATCAAATATTGTATTGGAAAGATCCTCTAGGGGTTCTTTTGAGATGTTTAGATCCACAGGAGGCTCAAAAGGCCATGACTGATTTTCATAACAGCTTGTGTGGGGGCCATCACTTTTGGAGAACCACAACTTATAAGATCCTCAGAGCTGGGTATTTTTGGCCCAAAATTTTTACTGATGTTTGTGCAAGGATTAGAGCTTGTGACAAATGTCAGAAGTTTTCTGGAAAGCAGTAGCTCAAATCTTTGCCTTTGAATCTTGTGGTGGTTTCTGGCCCCTTTCAGTAGTGGGGACTTGACTTCATTGGGGAAATTCATCCAGCATCAAGTGGTCAACACCGGTGGATCTTGACTGCAACTAACTATTTCACCAAGTGGATAGAAGCCATTCCCATAAGGAGTGCCTCCCACAAGGTAATTATTAGTTTTCTTGAGGATATCATGTCAAGATTTGGTTGTCCAAACAAGATTGTTACTCACAATGTTGCCTCTTTCAAAGCTGAACCATTGCTCAAGTTTTGTGAGAAATATGGGATTTCATTAGTCCATTCTACTCCTTATCACACCCAAGGCAATGGTTTAGCAGAGTCTTCTAACAAGAGCCTTGTAAAGTTCATCATGAATTTATTGGAAGACAACAAGAAAGCATGGGACTCAAAGCTGAAATTTGCCTTATGGGCTGAGAAAGTTACAACAAAGAGGTCACTTGGTATTTCCCCTTTTCAGCTTGTATATGGGATTGAAATTGTCTTTCCTACTCGGCTTGCCTTTCCTGTGGCAAAGTTCCTTCATAGTCACCAAGGGGAACCTGATGATATGGTCAGGAGGATACAACAGCTAGTAGAAGTACATCAGGCGAGGGAGAAACTCCTTGATAAAGTACATGACCATCAACAGAAGATCAAGCAAGCCTTTGACAAGAAGGTAAGCAAAGAAGATTTCCAACTGGGAGATCTAGTACTCAAGTGGGATGTGTTAGTGCTAGAAGTTGCTCCTAGACTGCTATAGGGTCAAGCCTAGCACATCTTAGTTATTGCAATGTTTTTTGTAGATGAAAATTAGATTATGGTTTGGTTTGATGGATCAATGAGACTGAATGAGGAAGGAAGAGGGAAATAAACTAACTTTAGATCAGAGATTTACCATTGGGCATGGAGTCAAGTAAACACCCTGTTAGATTGAAGGCCAGTGAACTACATATCAGACAAATACTTATATGATTATGGATGGAAGAATGGAGAATGTGATAATTAGTAGAACATCCACCAAACATAGATTCTCTCTGTAAAATGGATTTGCCAGGTACTTGAACAAAACACACAAGCAACAGGCAGATCACAACAAATCTTGCTGCTCAAGAATTTATTGTTTATGGATAGTCATTGATTCTCAATGTTTGTAGCTCATTCAAGCAAGAGGAAAACAGAATGGGAAACGAAAAAGATCACAATCTGATAGCACAATTCATAGGGATGCTCAATGTCAGGAATGAATGCTTAATAAGAATGCCCATAGGCTTACAATAATTATACACAGGCCCCTGCCCCCATTTTCCTTTCTCGGGTCTCTCCCCTCGCTCCAATCTTTCATCCAAAAGATTTATAGATTTACAATCATAAGTTTCGATCTGTAATTGATGGATTTAGGATTTCTAAATACAGAGATTAGCTTCTATTTTGCTGGAAATGAAATCCCTACACCAAATCAAAATATGATTACAAATATGTGTCGAATACTGAAGCTGTTGTAGACCAATCTCCTTCTCTGTTGTCAATAAATCTGCCTTTGACTGCTGACAGGTGGTTAAAGCATGGAATTTGATCTCAAAAAGGTCTCTAATGCTGAAGATGCTCTGCCAGTTCTACTTGATATCTTGGCCTGAGGTTTTGGATCTAGAGTCAATATGCTCTGGAAATATGGAAGTGATAAAACTGCTTGACACCTCAACTCCCATTTACTGTTGCCAGGTGCTTTGGAAATCAAGGATGTAATTGAATATTCTGCCACATGTTCATGGAATATTTAACTACTGCCTAAAAATGCTCATCGAACCCTGGAGATAATATTTGACTTGCTAATCCTTCTCATGAAAACTTGTAATTGAAAGCTACGTCGCTGCCTAAAGAAATGGATCAGAGCCTCTGCCACCAAAATACTCTGCCATCTGTAATTTTGCATCAAAAATATGGATCTGCACTTGAATCCTGCTACTTGTGGATACCCTCGATAGATATGGTAATGAACAGGACTGCTCTTAATGGATTGTGGTGGCTGCGAAGGAGTCAAAAGATATAAGACTGAATCATCATTTTGGTAATAAGTTGGGATACCAATTATAGTGTTTGAACTATGGCATGGACCCCAAAATTCTTTGTCGATATAAGACTTCTCATCCAGGCTCCTCACTCGATCTATCTTTTCCATGAAAAATGAGCGAAGATTTCTGACTTCTTTAGATTTAACTTCAGTTTCGTTGTTCCATCTGAGACCTTACATCTCTTAAATGATTTTCCTTGGAATGGAGAACCCTCTGTATAATCTACTACAACCAAAGACCAAAGCCAACCATTAGTAATTGTTGATCTTAGCCAAAGTTGTGAGTGATTATCTACAGATGTGCTTCTGTCCTCCTCACTCGCTGACGAAAGATTGCCAGTGCCATGCTTTCCGCAATAATTTGGAATGTTGAATTGGGGAAATGACAGGATAAATCGTTCTCATAGCCAATGAATATAGCTAATAGAATACTTAGCTTAGCAATTGATTCCACACTGTTGCAGATCCGGTCCTTTAATCTGTGTTGTGAAAGGATCTATTCACACCCATAGCAAATAGAAGCAAAAATAATGAGCCAAAAAACAACAATTGTGGGTTTCTTGTTCTGTCATCCCATCAAACCCTTCTCGAATGCTTTACACTCATTTTGAAGACAGCGTCCCAATGCCAGAGATGCGTTCCTTGCAGGCTCCGAACCCGACACTTGTTTGGCGTTTTGACATTTGGATGCTTGTGCCTTTCATCTGCAATGTACCCATCAGTTGGTTCAAGGTTGTGCAGAAGGAAGAATGGGTAATAACAATCGAGCAACAACTGCTCTTAGCGAAATGTGAAATCGAAAATGCGGTCCCAGTTCTCGGCAATCCAGAGTTATACGGCTCGGTTTATTATAATGTGTCTCGTTTCAAAAGGAGCTATGAAATGATGGAGAAGATATTGAATGTATATGTGTATCTGGATGGAGAAAAACCCTATTTTCATGAGGGTCCCATGGGTGCCATATATGTATCAGAAGGATGGTTTATGAAACAAATGGAAGAGAGTAAACAGTTTGTTACAAAGGACTTCAGGAAAGCTCACGTATATTACATGCCCTACAACGTGTATGAGATGAGAAGAGGAATTCCTGCACCAGAACAACATAACGTGCCACAAATATCACTGTATATAAGAGACTATGTGAACACGATTGCTTCCAAATACCCATTTTGGAATAGAACCCACAAGCGAGATCACTTTTTTGTTGCATGCCATGATTGGGGACCTTACACAACAAAAGAGCATCCTGAACTCAGATTGAATGCTATAAAAGTTCTTTGCAATGCCGACCTATCTGAGGGCTACTTTGTATCAGGCAAGGATAGCGGTCTTCTTGAAACCAACCTGGATTTTTTACAACAACCACCTCGTGGTCTTGGGGGGTTTCCTGTAAGAAACATGTCCATTCTTGCATTTTCGCTGGAGGTAATCATGGCAGAGTAAGGCCAGTTCTATTCAAATACTGGAAAGACAAGGACCCTGGCATTAAAGTCTATGAGAACTTACCTCAAGAAATAACAAAGGAAAAATTCCTAAAAACATCATGACTTGTTCTAGTCACCCAAGACCAAGAGCATATGATGGCGCTGCAAGAATAACACTTTTCCAATAGCGTGCATGTATCTGACAGATGTGCTACTGGGACATAGCACCAAATTAAAGATTATTTTCTCTTGTAGATCATAGTACTAACACTGGCTCCTTCTGGGGGGTGATGTTCTCCCCGTGAGGCATCAAGAACAAGCAGACCATTGTGCCTTTTCCTCTGTGCATCCGTGCAACACAACCTGCAAACTTTTGTCTCTGCAAACATTCACATTCTTCTGTGTTGTTCCTAGTCCATTGGGTTATGGAGTCAACCAATATCATTCAAATCTAGCCCAAACTTCTGCAACTCTGCTCCTCATTTGAAGCCAAGCTTCCCCTGCCAATAGTGCCTTATATGCATTGGGCATGGAGTCTTTATTTCAAAACTGAAACCAAATACTAGATGCAAACCTCACGTATTGTGCAAACTAGAAATGCTCAGCCATGAGCTTATTCATCTATGCTACCCAACTCTAACTGCTGAGAATAAATGTTTCAGGTATACATAAATTTCCAGAAAAATAATTCAAGCAACAAATTGCTTGTCCTGCCTTCATATACACAACAAAAGACATGAAAAGAGAACAAAATATGCAACAAGGAAACCACAACCAACTCATGTTTGTTGCTGCAAACCATCATGCCAAACTTTGTAATATATGGCATTACTGAAAATAGTGACTCCATCCATATAGCAACTAGATCATAAAATTGATGTATGATCTTACCTGGATTTTTAAAATCAAAAGGTTGCTTTTCCTCATAGTTGATCTCATTAGATTGCTAATCATGAATGTCATTTCCAAGTTCTATAAACCTGTATATTGACTGCTCATCAGCTGACCCAGAAGCAAGCATCAATTGTTTTTGGAACTTTTCTCTATCAGTTTCGTGATGCTCATGATGTTCCTGATCAGATCTAGGACTGCTGCCATATGCTATCTGCTCTTTATCATCTGAGATCTCAAAAGACATGGCCTGATTTTTATGCAAATTAGAAAAAATAGATACATTTGATATGATGTCAAACGTATCTACAAACTTCCTGTCGAAATGAAGGTCATCTACCACCTTTGAATATTTCAGAAACGTATCCTCTACAACCATAGATTTTTCAGCACAATCATACTTTTCATGTCCATTAATTTGACGAAACAAACTATATTCATGACAACATTCTAGAAAAAGGACATTAGCTGAAAATTCATCTTTATAGAACAAATTGAAAGTATCATGAAAACCTTTCAAGAGTTGATACTGGCGGCTAGAAGAGATCTGCACCAGTCAATGGTTGCTCCCTTCAAAGAGTATCTGAAAAGCTTGATCTTAACATCCTCGTGCACAATCTGACGTTCATGAATAAACTCATGGAAATCTAGCAGATGTTTAGCTAGTACCTCCCAATCTTTTCCTTTAAATGTAGGAAGGGAACCTTCCCATTCACCTCTGCTAAGCATTGGGTTTGGAAAACCAGCTACATTTGAAAAGTCACAAAAGGCCAACCTTTGAGCCAAAATGGCTTCCATATTTGAAAGCCCAGTGGAGTTGCCTATTAATCTTTAGACAGTGGAGTCACCATGGTGAAAGATCTGCAGTCAAGCACATGTCCTCTTCTCGTTCACCATCAAGAAGCGGATCTGATCGTTGTCGTTCTCCCAGGGAAGATTTCTTCGCTGCTTCGTCCCCGACAACGGCGCCAAAAGATGTTAGTGCTAGAAGTTGCTCCTAGACTGCTATAGGGTCAAGCCTAGCACATCTTAGTTATTGCAATGGTTTTTGTAGATGAAAATTAGATTATGGTTTGGTTTGATGGATCAACAAGACTGAATGACGAAGGAAGAGGGAAATAAACTAACTTTAGATCAGAGATTTACCATTGGGCATGGAGTCAAGTAAACACCCTGTTAGATTGAAGGCCAACGAACTACATATCAGACAAATACTTATATGATGATGGATGGAAGAATGGAGAATGTGATAATTAGTAGAACATCCACCAAACATAGATTCTCTCTGTAAAATGGATTTGATAGGTACTTGAACAAAACACACAAGCAACAGGCAGATCACAACAAATCTTGCTGCTCAAGAATCTATTGTTTATGGACAGTCATTGATTCTCATTGTGTGTAACTCATTCAAGCAAGAGGAAAATATAATGGGAAACGAAAAAGATCACAATCTGATAGCACAATTCATAGGGATGCTCAATGTCAGGAATGAATGCTTAATAAGAATGCCCATAGGCTTACGATAATTATACACAGGCCTCTGCCCCCATTTGCCTTTCTCCGGTCTCTCCCTTCTCGGGTCTCTCCTTTCTCGGGTCTCTCTCCCTTCTCGGGTCTCTCCCCTCGCTCCAATCTTTCATCCAAAATATTTATAGATTTACAATCATAAGTTTCGATCTGTAATTGATGGATTTAGGATTTCTAAATACAGAGATTAGCTTCTATTTTGCTGGAAATGAAATCCCTACACCAAATCTAAAATATGATTACAAATATGTGTCGAATACTGAAGCTGTTGTAGACCAATCTCCTTCTCTGTTGTCAATAAATCTGCCTTTGACTGCTGACAGGTGGTTAAAGCATGGAATTTGATCTCAAAAAGGTCTCTAATGCTGAAGATGCTTTGCCAGTTCTACTCGATATCTTGGCCTGAGGTTTTGGATCTAGAGTCAATATGCTCTGGAAATATGGAAGTGATAAAACTGCTTGACACCTCAACTCCCATATACTGTTGCCAGGTGCTTTGGAAATCAGGGATGTAATTGAATATTCTGCCACATGTTCATGGAATCTTTAACTACTGCCTAAAAATGCTCATCGAACCCTGGAGATAATATTTGACTTGTTAATCCTTCTCATGAAAACTTGTAACTGAAAGCTACATCGCTGCCTAAAGAAATGGATCAGATCCTCTGCCACCAAAATACTTTGCCATCTGTAATTTTGCATCAAAAATCTGGATCTGCACTTGAATCCTACTACTTGTGGATACCATCGATAGATATGATAATGAACAGGACTGCTCTTAATGGATTGTGGTGGCTTCGAAGGAGTCAAAAGATATAAGACTGAATCATCATTTTGGTAGTAGGTTGGGATACCAATTACAGTGTTTGAACTATGGCATGGACCCCAAAATTCTTTGTCGATATAAGACTTCTCATCCAGGATCCTCACTCGATCTATCTTTTCCATGAAAAATGAGCGAAGATTTCTGACTTCTTTAGATTTAACTTCAATTTCGTTGTTCCATATGAGACCTTACATCTCTTAAATGATTTTCCTTGGAATGGAGAACCCTCTATATAATCTGCTACAGCCAAAGACCAAAGCCAATCATTAGTAACTGTTGATCTTAGCCAAAGTTGTGAGTGATTATCTACAGGTGTGCTTCTGTCCTCCTCACTGGTTGACAGAAGATTGCTAGTGCCATGCTTTCCACAATAATTTGGAACGTTGAATTGGGAAAATGCCAAGATAAATCATTCTCATAGCCAATGAATATAGCTAATAGAATACTTAGCTTAGCAATTGATGCCACACTGTTGCAAATCCAGTCCTTTAATCTGTGTTGTAAAAGGACCTATTCGCACCCATAGCAAATACAAGAAAAAATAACGAGCCAAACAACAACAATTGTGGGTTTCTTGTTCTGTCATTCCATCAAACCCTTCTCGAATGCTTTACACTCATTTTGAAGACAACATCCC
The DNA here is from genome assembly GCA_009831015.1 of Picea engelmannii. Lineage (NCBI taxonomy): Eukaryota > Viridiplantae > Streptophyta > Pinopsida > Pinales > Pinaceae > Picea > Picea engelmannii. The sequence continues at coordinate 1,000,670 of ML780301.1, forward strand.
AATGCCAGAGATGTGTTCCTTGCAGGCTCCGAATCCAACACTTGTTTAGTGTTTTGACATTTGGATGCTTACGCCTTTCATCTGTGATGTACCCATCAGTTGGTTCAAGGTTGTGCAGAAGGAAGAATGGGTAATAACAATCGAGCAACAACTGCTCTCAGCGAAATGTGAAATCGAAAATGCGGTCCCAGTTCTCGACAATTCAGAGTTATACGACCCGGTTTATTATATTGTGTCTCGTTTCAAAAGGAGCTATGAAATGATGGAGAAGATATTGAATGTATATGTGTATCCGGATGGAGAAAAACCCTATTTTCATGAGGGTCCCATGGGTGCCATATATGTATCAGAAGGATGGTTTATGAAACAGATGGAAGAGAGTAAACAATTTGTTACAAAGGACTTCAGGAAAGCTCACGTATATTACATGCCCTACAACGTGTATGAGATGAGAAGAGGAATTCCTACACTAGAACAACATAACATGCCACAAATATCACTGTATATAAGAGACTATGTGAACGCAATTGCTTCCAAATACCCATTTTGGAACAAAACCCACAGGCGAGATCATTTTTTTGTTGCATGCCATGATTGGGGACCTTACACAACAAAAGAGCATCCTGAACTCAGATTGAATGCTATAAAAGTTCTTTGCAATGCCGACCTATCTAAGGGATACTTTGTATCAGGCAAGGATGGCGGTCTTCCTGAAACCAACCTGGATTTTTTATGACAGCCACCTCGTGGTCTTGGGGGGTTTCCTGTAAGAAACAAGTCCATTCTTGCATTTTCGCTGGAGGTAATCATGGCAGAGTAAGGCCAATTCTATTCAAATACTGGAAAGACAAGGACCCTGGCATTAAAGTCTATGAGAACTTACCTCAAGAAATAACAAAGGAAAAATACCTAAAAACATCATGACTTGTTCTAATCACCCAAGGGCAAGAGCATATGATGGCGTTGCAAGAATAACACTTTTCCAGTAGCGTGCCTGTATCCGACAGATGTGCTACTGGGACATAGCACCAAATTAAAGATTATTTTCTCTTGTAGATCAGAGTACTAACAGGATGCACCCAAGCAAGACAAAGGAAAACATGGTAAATTTGATGCCTTGTGGATTGGTCCTTTCAATATTTCTGAGGTGTTTCAAAATAATACTTATAAATTGCAGAACTTGGAGGATTCTGAAGTTTTTAGTGGCCCTTTTAATGGGCGCTTTCTGAAGAAGTATTTTGCTTGAGCCATGAGTGGCTGTCCAATCCATTGTAAATATCACTTTTGGTTTTCTTTTTGTTTGAATAAATGACCCCATAGCCCTAGGATAAGACACTGAAGCTGCTTGTTCTTGGCAGCTCACAGGGAGCATGCCATGTGTTTTTTTTTTCATATCATTGAGGATCCTTTTGCAATCCTGTTAGAATCTACGATGAAGATGCATTTTGAATTATTCATAAACTATGGAGATAATTTCAGATAGCGGTATAAATTGTCATATTTTCAGTTTTTCTTTTTACTCAGAGGAGCTGAAAGCAAGTAGTAGTTAAGAAGCCATTTGCTTGATTAGATTTACTGGAAGTCTGAGATCACTTGATTCAACGTTGGTTTTTAGCAAGTAGGGTAGGATCATTTGTATAAAATTAAGCTCGCGGATCAAGCATTTTTGTTAGTTTCAGTTTTAGACTTCAACATGTGTGCTTTCATTTTTTAGCAGCTATTGGTTTTCAGTTTCAACTTTCAGTTTGCATTTGGTTTCAGATGAAGGATTGGTATAGGTTGCAGTCTTCGAGATGGGATCAGCCCAATGGATCAGGCACTTGGTCTGATGTTCTTTGCTACCTCACTGGGAGGATATCATCCCCAGTCGAAGCCCATGTTAGTCACCAATAAAAATTTTATTACTTGAGGTCATGATTCCAAAATTGGCGTAAGCGCTAATGGGTTTGGAAACTAGATAAAATAAGAGAAGGTCTAAAGATGGCAGGGAAAAGTTAATTCTGGAGGAATATGCAAGTTGATCGGGCCTGTTGCCGCCTTATACACACCTGGGAGACGTGGAAGAAATCTTCAATCCACTCGGTGTGTCCTTGGGGGCAAGTGAGAGTCAAGGTGTTGTCACCTAATCCTCAACTCCTCCGTCTAGGCTAACTCCTAGCGAAGCCAAGGGGGGTAGTTCCTAACAAATATACTAAGGCTTTGAACTAAGCTAAGTACAAGAAATTAAATCTAGGAGTTTATTCTTTTCAACAATCAACCATAAACTGATAAAACATAAACCAAATATTCACCATGATATAAAAATAAGTATATACTTGCATAAAAGGATACTGAGATACAATTTGTTAGATGCAAGTAAATATTAAAATTTGCTTCAAAATAGATAACCAAAATGTAAAATGAAGCCTGTGGCTTTGTTGAGTGTAAACAATGAGACCAGTGCCTTAAAGTGAATCGTGGGCAATGTAGTTCGTGTGTTTTATTAGGATAAATTGATATTGAGTTAATGAAATGGTTTGGGCCTCCTTATGTATCATTCACCAATCTAAAACTTGCCGACCAGGTGTGCCGCAGATCCAATAAGGCGAGTTGCCAGGTGATTTGACACACACCACCCAGGGTAAAGGTCTTAGACAAATGATACCACTTAGAGATTGTCCTAATTAATCTATCAATCACTGACCAACCCAACGTGTATGAAACTTACTTCCAGCAGATCGAGACTAGCTCGCAACTAGAAGGGTCAGGAACCGCACTGAGAGCTGAGGGGAATTTGTTTATTTTAAACAAGGAAATAAATAACTGAAATTGAAATGTGAGACTAATTACTAATCCACACTGACCAGGCCTCTTTCGAGGAGCTGAGGGGATGGTTTATTTGCCAACTTGAAATTGCAAGAAGTAAAGCTAATCTAGCAATTAAAATGTTACTTTCCAAAATGAAATCTAATCTATGTGAAGATTGCAGTGCTTTGTGATGAATTGAAAGATTACTTTAACTTATCTTTAGTTATGAAAGTTGAATCTAAGCTAAAATTGCAAAATTGAGACAAACACCAAAAACACCGTTCCCCCAGGGGGGGATGAAGAGCCACTGATTTTATTAAAGAACTTGCACAAATATTTATGGGATTGACTTGTGACCATTCATTGGGGGAGTCACAAGTCTTTACAATATTTTACAAATGTTTATTGTAGAAAGGGGGTCCTGGATGCTCCAAATCCGCCCAAAATGGACAAAATTTCCTCTTATCTGTTCGCAAACTTGCGCAAAACAGCAAGCAAACAAAGACAAAAGATGCCCAAAAACACTTTGGAAGTGTCTTTAGTTAATTAGTAGGAAAGCCCCAAAATTGACTAAGTAAACTAGCGTAAAAGAATTAGCAAAATGAACTAAGAAAAGCAAGCTAAAGAGCTTGTCTCCTTAGGGTCTTTTTCTGCTGTTTTAAAACAACAATATAAAGACACTCTAATTGCCAAATATGGAATTAAAAGCTTTAGGAAAAGAACTATCCTTTAACTTCTAAATTTTTTGAAAGAAAAACATGCTAAATGAGACTTTTCCTATGCTAGATCTAAGTATTTAGATGAAACTTGAAAGTACAAACTTGGATCTAGTTATCTTATGCATGTACACTTAGATATTCAGAATTTGAAATAAAGATAGATCTAAGCTACTTGCATTTCCAATAAAGTAATAAAAAAATTTAGATTTTCTTTGAGAAAGAGTGAAGGGAGAAAATTATAGCCTTGGAACCCTTGGGCAATGGAGTCTTTAGATGAGCTAAGGAGGGACTGAGTCTTTAGATCCTTGAAGTTGTGAAGAGACAAACAAGTTTAATCACCACTCCAAGCTATGAGAACCTGTAAGCTTTAAAATCTTGCAAATAAACTTGTTAACAAAAATGGTGTCACCTACACAAAAAACTTGAAGAGTATGTTAGTTAACCAAAACATGCATACACATCACAATCTCTAAATATAAATGAACAAAAGGATTGACAACAAGCTAGATAAATCCTATCCTACAAGATGATAGCATCATTTCAAAGGCCAAGATAACAAATCCAAAGAAGAAATTAGGCCAATATTACCTCATAGATTAAACATAAATTGACATCAAGCATCCACACACATGTATAACACACCTTCTTGACCTCCAAAGTCTCTTTATTCCAAATGAAAAGTGTTACAATAGTATACAACTACAAGCAACAATCCCCAAACTCGAACTAGCTTGCAAATGGGTGAATGCTTGTATAAATAGCCAAAGGGTGAAGTTCCCAATGAAAGAGGGCGCACCACTTGGTGAAGAGGGGCGCACCACTTGGAGGAGTAAAGCATGCCAAGTGTTGAGGTGGGGCTGCCACTTATCCCATAAACTCCCATGAGTTGACACATGAGGAGATGAGGTGGATAGGGTGCTGCCACCTATCACATAGTGAGTGGGTTCACATGTGGGTGCACCACCTCTCTCAAGGAGGGCACACCTCTCTTTTTGCACATGTTCAAAATCAAATCAAATCATGCCCACTTTATCCCTTTGACCAATGAAATTCATCTACTTGCTGCCACATAGCCTTTTGAGGTTTTATTTGTTTCCAACATGTTTCCTTGATTTTTGCCCTTTGCTGATTTTTTTGATTTTATTTTGACTTTTTTGGGTTTTTTGAGCAAAAATGATTTTTAAGTGATTAAAATCACTATTTTGTTCAACTAAGTGGGTTCCAAAAATGAGCACCCCCCTGGCATATTAAGTCCCCTAGTACCACTTTTTTAATACATCTTTATTTTTTAATTAAAAATTATCGAATTCTGACAATTTTTTAATTAACCGAAAAAATTAAAAAATCTTAAGGGGGACTTAGCACATTTCCATAAGACTCTAGGAGAATGTTTAGCATGACAATATATATCAGACACTAGGCTTAGATCCATGCTAAGCCCTAACCATGGGTATATACTCCGACTCTGGAGGGATTGAGTGAAAAAACTCATAAATTATAAATTGCCTGAAAACGGAAAAATATAATTAATAAGTGAAAAAACACTCCAGAGTACAACTCATGCTTAGGACTAAGGTGGCTAAGACCTTTTACAAGTTCATCATGCAACATTTCTTATTACAAATTTTTATGGAAATGTGAAAAAGGTTGGTCTTAATGACCGGTTGAACTTCTGAACTTTGAATTTTGAATATTAATGTTCAATCTTTGGTGACTCGCTGGAAGTCCATCCTAGTGCAACTTTGATGGATAACAGGGCCCAAAATGTCATTGATCGGGCCCGAAATGTCATTGATCATGATCCGTCGAGATCAACGACTAGGAACAATTGCGGAGGTTGAAGCTACACGAAGTATAATACCAAAAAGTGGACCCGCAATTCAAACCACGGTTTTCTCTCGAGGGTACCTGGCATCATCGGGCGCATTGTGGAACGAAAGGTGGATTGCCTTGAAAGAATTTTCTCACACCCTCGCAAATTTTGAAAAGTATAAAGGTCGTCGGTCGATTTATTTCATTTGGTTTATTACTTTTCGAATACTGGAACCGTTAGGACCCTGTCGCGACCACCGTTTTCCACTTGCAGCTCAACCGTACACCATATGCACGCCATTTCTGCTCGTTTCCATTTACAGGGAAGAAGTATGATCCACACCAGATCATATCCAAAAGAGATGACATATTACAACATTCCTTCCGATTTGCAATGGAAGGAAATGGTCCGACTGGGTAAGACAAAATGTAGTTTTTCAGGGCCTAGTAGATGATGTCCAAATGTCAATAAAGGAACAACTCCTTATGCAAAGATCACAGTGTTAGAGTTGTTACCAACATTTTCCATGTTTCTAACATTCTGTTGTCTCCGCTTGTACAGATGTTAGATTGTCAGTTTTTAGTGGGAGAATCCTAGGTTAAGGATTCAACTCGAACTTCATGCTGTTACTTATTGTTTATATATACAACATCAAAATGATATTTTGGAGATCGAATGGCTGAGCATAGACTCTATGTTGTAATGTTTTGATAAGACAGAGCCATACTCTGGTATTATGTATGAGATCTGAGACATTTTGGTTAATAGAAGTCAGTTTCCTTTCATTATCTTACTTCTTTCTTACCCTGGTTGCTCATTATTGAATGATTCAATTGAGATGTTGTAGTTGTGTTGTAATGTATGTTTGATTATGACACTGTTGTAATTGTTATCAGTGTTTTAAGGTTTAGATCAAGAAGTTCTTGTGTCTGAGCTTTTTCTTCACCTATCTGCTAGTGAGGCCTGATGCTTATAACAAACTTATTCACCTTTCTCAGCAAGTCTTCCATCTACTCACATTTATCTTTAAATCAGTGATTGAAGTTAGCCAAAACCTCATTTGCTTATGCATTCTGGCCTAGAATTTTTGTGTTGGAACATTGCCATACTGAGTTTTGTCCATTTGACATTCTATCATACATCTACTTTTACAAACCTATTTGATGGGCACTGAGCTTATCCTCTAGAAATCTGAGGGTGACTCTCAGTGCTAACACCCGATATCCAGGATCGATGAGTTGATAGATGAGTTGCATGGGGTAGTGTACTTCTCGAAGATTGATCTTCGATCGAGGTACCATTAGATCCGGGTCAGAGAGAAGGACATCCACAAAATAACATTCAAATGTCACTACGGGCATTGTGAGTTTCTAGTCATGCCCTTTGTGTTCACTAGCGCACCAACCACCTTCCAGTCTTGTATGAACCATATCTTCAACAAGCAGTTGAGGAAGTTCTTACTAGTATTCTTTGATGATATACTGATCTACAACAAGACTTGGGAGGAGCATCTGAGGCATGTTGATGAGATTCTCAACGTCATGGAGGAGAAGTCATTGTTTTCCAAGGAGGCAAAGTGCGAGTTTGGGATGACAGAGATTCTCTATCTGGGACACGTGATTGGTGCTAAGGGAGTATAGGTGTACCAGGATAAGATCCAAGCGATCTTAGATTGGCCCACACCTAGATCACTTACAGAGATGTGCGGGTTCTTTGGATTGTGCAACTACTACAGGTGCTTTGTGAAAGGATTTTCACAACTTGGTGTGCCATTGACAGACCTCACCAAGAAGGGAGCATTCAGATGGTCATAGGAGGCGTAGGAGGCATTTGATAGGATGAAGAAGGTGATGAGTACTTGCCCAGTGTTAGCGCTTCCAGACTTCTCACAACCATTTTTGTTGGAGAGTGATGCATCCGGAGAGGGGATATGAGTGGTGTTGATGCATAATCAACACCTCATAGCTTTCAAGCATAGGAAGTTGAGGGAGCCAGAGAGGCTCTATCCCATTTACGATAAGGAGATCTTGGCCATCATGCATGCATTAGCCAAGTTTAGACAGTACTTGGTTGGGGGAGGCTTTGTGGTGTGGACCGACCACAACAGCCTGAGGTATTTCTTAGAGTAGAGAGACTTGAGTGAGAGGCACCAAAAATGTGTAAGCAAGATGCAGGCGTATGAATTGGACATTGAGTATGTGAAGGGAAAGAAGAATGTAGTTGTTGACACCCTTTCCAATAAACCTGCAACCTTTTCCATGATATAGATATTAGGAGACTAGAAGTCCATTCTCTTGGTGGAGTACTCCAAGGACACATTCACTTGTGAGCTTATGGAGGGAATCATTCAGGATGACAGGTACAGAGTAGTGGATGACATCATCTACTACAAGGATAGGATCTACCTCGTCCCTGAGTCCACCCTCAAGGATAAGATCCTGAGGGCAATACATGATGCACCATTGGTAGGGCACCCAATATATCTGAAGACTTACTAGTAGGTGAGGGAGAGATTCCTTGGAAGGCTCTCAAGGAGGATGTACTGTGGTATGTGAGGGAGTGCATGACTTGTTAGCACAACAAGTCAGAGATTACACATCCTGTAGGTTTGCTTCAGCCATTACCTATTCCAAAGTAGATGTGGGAGAGCATCTCCATGGAATTCATCACAGAGTTGTCGAAGGTACATGAAAATAACTATATCTATGTGGTGGTGGGCAGGTTGACCAAGTTTGCGCACTTCTTTGTCATTCCTTCAGAGCATAGCACATCTCAGGTGGCAGACATATTCTTTAGGGAGGTGTTCAGACTTCATGGTCTTCCGAGATACATAGTCAGTGATCGGGACGACAAATTTCTCAATGAATTCTGGAAGGAGTTGTTTAGGTTATTAGGGATAGAGTTGACACCTAGTACCAGCTATCACCCTCAGACCGATGGGCAGACAGAGATAGTGAACAAGTGGATTGAGGGATACCTGTGGAACTATGTGTTGGGACAACAAAAGGCTTGGATAAAGTGGTTGCACCTTGGGGAGCACTCTAATAATACCACTTATCACATGTCCATCGAGAGAAGTCCATTCAGAGCATTGTAAGGTTACAATGTTCCATCATTTGTGGATTTGGAATTCGGGGAGAGCAAGGCCCCCAAGGCCAAAGATTGGTTGTAGGAGAGCTAGGACATCTTGAGAGTCCTGAAGGAGAACTTACAGGTTTCCCAGAATCATAAGAAGATGTATGCAGATAGGAACAGGGTGGAGCGCAGCTTTGAGGTTGGGGATTTGGTCTTTCTGAGGTTGCATCCATACAGACAGTCCTCACTGAAGAAGAGTGGCGCAGAGAAGTTGAAGCTTCGTTTCTATGGACCTTACAGGGTGACTAGGAGAGTTGGAGAGGTGGTGTTTGAGTTGTTAGAGGGTAGCAGAATCCACAATGTCTTCCATGTATCTTGCCTCGAGAAGGCGTTGGGACAACATGTCACCACTTCAGCAGACCTTCCTCCATTAAATGGGAAAGGGAAGTTGGTTTTGACTCGAGAGAAGATTATCGATGTTAGAGAGAGGAGGTTGATGAACAGAGTGATTCGATAGTACCTGGTTAGATGGAGAGATTTTCCCACAGAGGATGCCACTTAGGACAGAGAGCAGATCTTACAACATCCCGGTTCAGAGTTGCTTGAGGACAAGCAATCTCAAGAAGGGAGGACTGTGATGCCCCCTTCCACTTGATCATGATGGGAGGATGACTTAGTAGCCTATATGAATCCCGTAGGCTATAGTCAGTGAAGAAAAGGGAGTTAGGGGGTTTATTTATTGTCACTTAGCTATGAGATGTTATATTTCTAAAGTGACATTAAGTAAAAAGGTAATAAAGTAACTTTTAGATTAATAGTTACTTAAACATTACTAAAAGTGACTTTTAATCTTTAAGTGAAAAATAAAAGGGAAGAAGGGTCATGTTGGGTTAAGTCAAAGAGGAAAGATCTAGATGAGAAAAAAGGGGTATCGAAGAACTATAAAATGAGGGGTAGCGCTCCACTTTCCTCATTGTGATTTAGATTGATCTCTTGTTTGGAGTGCTCTTGTGAGCCAAGGTTTTCATTGTGTTTTGGCATAAACCCTTCCATTGTGGGTTGGTTTCGGTGTTGCAATATCCACCCTAGCTAGACAAGGAGGAGGATCCATCCGAGATCTTCGTTTGAGCTTCATCTTGTGGTTTGATCTCAGCTTGGAGGTGTATCGACTTGCTTAGGAGGTCCTTGGGGATTCCTTGAGCTTCCAACCTCCATCTTATATACAAACCTTCATCTTATATACAGGTAGAGAGAAGAGTGGTTGAAGGGAAAGACAAAGATGTGGGATGTGTTTCTTGATGATATGGGTTCAAACAACAGTGTTGAGTTGGCATTAGCCAACTTGGATCTTAATGAACTAGTGCTAGAGTCGGTCACTTTTGATGATGGTGATCGTCTTGAAGGGTCATCCTCCACATCAACAAATGCACGGATTGCATTGGATATAAGGGAGGAAGAGGAGGATGGACTCATGATTGGCTAGATGCACTCAAGTCAAGCACTACCAAGATTGGCTAGAATCTAGAATCTAGATGGTTGATGCTCGAATGATTAATCATTGATGAACTATGTAGAATGGACGCCATTTCTATCTATATTGATGTACAAATATGCATGTTTTCATATATTCTGCAACTAA